>CABFWB010002553.1:83250-95816 GCA_902151455.1 Timema bartmani | reverse complement strand
TATATATATATATATATATATATATATATATATATATATGTATATGGGTTAAAACCCCATATTCCTATAATATTCCTATATTTTTCAGAGTTTCTATTTTAATCTATACCATTATTTTGGTAGGAAGAACAGTATCTGTTAGTTACTAAAGATGTTAAAAGAATTTAAATGTATTCATACATCAAGTCATATTCTCTGCAGCTGCCACTTTTGATAAATATCATCAATACCTTTAAGGTAATACAAATAATAATTGTAAGTTCTCTATAATAATGTTCATTAACAGTGAAAAAAATGAGCAATTATATTATTTTATCAACATTATATTTTAACAGGGTTCGCAAAGGTGGGTCCAACCCGAAAAATACCATTTGATGCATCAAGCAGGATTTTTTTCTTCAAAATTACCTGTTTTCATCCACGCTGACTAGGCCACGCCATTTTGAGACTACTATACACCGACACGTAGAAACAGTGTATTAACGTCGTGAAAACGTAGCGCTTCCCTAAAACTCGGGGATAACAAGTTTGTTATTTTAACTACACGTCGGCTCATAAATTTCAATTTAAACGATGAGTTCGCTAAAGCTAGCCTACGTAATTAATCACTACCTGCTACACCTTTACTTACTCCGAAAAAAAAGTAACGGGGGGAGGGGGGGAGAAACAGTAACTTAGTGTCAGCGAGTAGGGTAGAATGAGATATTTTTATTTGAAAAATAATATCTAAAACTTATTCGTACTGGTTTTAAATTTTAGCCCGATTATTCTTATGCATGTGTGCATCATTTGATTTTAAAAAATATTCTTAAGGTGGAGTGTTAGTGAGCAGCAGTTTAGTGCATTAATTTTTGCAGTTTTTATAGCATAAACATTTTTTGGCAAAACTAGATCAAATATTTCTTCTATAGAAACATAGAGTTTAGTTTTCTGAACATGCTAATCTCAAGAGTTCTTGAATATCTGTCATGAGCATAGCGGCATTTGGTTACAAACTTTTTAAATGCAGATAAAAAGTTGTCACTAAATTCCAGGACACCCTTGATAGATATTAAAGAACTGTTTAGATTAGTATATGTGGAAAACTAAACTCTATGTTTCTATAGAAGAAATATTTGATCTATTTTTTGCTAAAAAATGTTTATCCTATAAAAACTTCGAAAATACTGCCCTAAACTCACGCTCACTAGCACCCCATCTTAAGTGTGAGATCAAGAATTCTATATTTTCCAAATAAAACGAGTCGTACGAAAGCGAGAAAGCGCCTAATGGCTCCATGTACAATCAGTCAGACGCGCACTCGTAAAACACACTCGCAACATGTGCTGTGTTTGTTTTATACTTAAACATAAGAATGTCTGCAGTAAAGTGTCGGAAAGCGTAGTTTCATCCAGTATGACTCCCATCATCAAAGTCATATTAAAGTTTATAAATAAGAAATTATAATATGAAAAAAAATTATAGGCCCTGCAATATTATTACTTTTATTAAATAATTTAAAATACAATCAATTGTACATTTATTTTCATGAACTGTTATCCTTGACCAAATAACTAATTACTTAAGTTGAATACAGCAGTAACCTATATTTGTTGTTTTGGAAGAACGAAATCCAACGCAACTACACAAACGTAAGCGATGGTTAATGTTCATCTCCTTCCGACATACGACTGCGCTTACGTGTGCTATTGTAAATAAAATTATGAGTACGAGTCCAACAAGTGAGTGCGACTGATTTTAGATGAGCCTTAATTCAGCTTTCTTGCTGATCCAGATTACAATCTTTGTGGTAAAGGACAACCTATTTTAATAAGTTTTGTGATGTTTGTACAAATTAACGGCAAAATACATTTTTTAGAGAACTCAACAATTTTTTTTATGACATTGGTAACCCTGAATTAACAGCGTCCATATCTTCACTGACTTATGTAAATTATATATAATTTGAGGATTTTCTAATGAAGTAAATGCTTTTATATATTTTGTATTTAAATAAAGTCTGTTTTGGTATAGCTAGAAACATTTCTGTCGAAAGAAATTGTCTTTTTTTTTAAAGAATTATTGTTGTTTATCCTTTGAAAATTAGTGAATAGTCTTTATTTAGAAAATAAATAAATGAAAATTGGTCGAGTGGGATTTCCTCACGTCTAAATTTCTATAGATCGTATGAAATGTAAAATTCCTATTATTTTTATTTGCATTCAAAGAATATAAAAATAACATATCTCAGGGTTTTTTCAATTGTTTTCCTACTTTTAATTCTAGATGAGTTAACGTCCATCCACCGTTTTTGTTGTGTGTTTTTATTCCGCGTCTTATAACCAGTCCTGGATATCCTCATATTTACAGTATTTTTGAAGGCGTAAGAAAGATATCATTAATAGAAATGTACCAGCATTTGTATGAATGATTGGTGATTTCAATTTTTTTTTAAACACTGTAGGAATACCCATTCAGGATTTGAGCCCCTAGCTCTACATTCCCTGAAAACCAGAAAAGGTTAGGTTGACGCCACAGCCCACGTGACCACAGATGGGGTTGTTGTTTTGGGGTTCATAGAGGTCGAATTTTTATGTAACTGAAAGACATGCCAATTATTTGCCACCAGACAC
Organism: Timema bartmani; assembly: GCA_902151455.1. NCBI lineage: Eukaryota > Metazoa > Arthropoda > Insecta > Phasmatodea > Timematidae > Timema > Timema bartmani. The sequence goes on along the minus strand of CABFWB010002553.1, from coordinate 93,204 downwards.
GTTGTTCCTATATTTAAAACCTAAAAACATAATAATCTTACTTATGCATTTTAAATTTTTAAGCAATTATGAGCTTCAGCACAAAAAAAAAAAAAAACTATACTAAATTACAAAACACAATTTATATTTATTCCAATTACATAAATATGAACCTTTTACGTCATTTTTATTTTCCTTTCCCGTTAAAATTATATTACAAAATAAATAGTATTGGAAAACATCACCTTTTTTTTTATTATTATTATTTTTAGCAAATTTTTTAATAATTTAAACTCTTTCGAATAGCGTTGCACTCTATTTCCTTCATTAAAGGTTAACTTTATTGTAGTTACACTGGGTTTTTTTTCCCCATAAAGTATTTTACATTTTTTTTAGTAGTGGAAGCAAAGCAAATTCGTATTATTCTACGATAGCGTCGAAAAACTCTAAAACTTTACACATATTTCAGTACAAAGGATTTTAAAAAAAAAAACAGCTCTAGTATTTGCCACACACGTCACAAACCACGTAAAATATTTTGCACACTGACCTCATTCGATCTACTAGCTTATTTAAAACCCTGCTTCATATCATACGTTCGGTATGAATATGTTGCGAATGTGTGATCAAACTTTTAAGCTTTGTCAGCAATCAATATACAACCCAGTAAGCTCGAACCCTGGTAGATATGTACCCATAATTCATCCTGTAAGCTAACAAGCTTACCTAACATTATTCAACTATGATATAGCTTATAATATTGTGTCAGACTCATAGTGGAACACGTCAAGGTAAGACTGTCTCTTTTCAGGGTAAATGGAATGTATATAAAATGTAGAAATTGGTCTGACTGAAAGATTACAAATATAATTTCATTCATTCATACGCGAAATAATACGATCTGCATCATCTGTTAAATTTTATAGATATTAATAAACCCGCCTCGGTGGCGTAGTTGGATAACGCGCCAGTCGCGTTGAATCAGACCACCGAGGACGGGGAGATCGATGTTCGAATCTCGGTCGGGTGAACTGGGGGTGGTTTTTCCTAGATGGTTTTCCACTCTCACTTCCACGCAAATGCGGGTTCACTTCCTCTAGATTAAACCTTCCCAATTCCTAATCCATTAGTGTAATTAGTACTTAAGCGTAATACCCGAACGGGTAGTAAGACGCGGTGCTAAAAATTAGTAGTATTAATTAGTATAGATATTAATACAGCCCCAATTTTCATATAAAGAACCTTATCTGACAGCTCGAATAGTTATTAGATCGACTTTCACTTATTTAAATTAAATATAAGGTTTCAATTAAATTCATCAAACCGTTTTGGATATAGCCTCAAGTAAAAACACACAGACAGACAGAAGGGCAGACAAATTAATTAAAACTAACTTTTTTCAGTCCGGTCACACATAAAACGTTAAAATCCATCATAGCCTTGCTATCGAAAATGTTCACGATTATAAGATACTTTATTTATATGATTAGAAAGTAAAAATACATTCTGAATTTGAAGTGAAACTTTAATTTTGTCCAAACTAAATGTATAGGTTGCTACTGTTGTGGAATATATCAACAGACCACGTTGTTTGCCAATCGTTTCGTGTGTTTGTGTTTGTGTGTGTGTGTGTTTGTTGACACGCTACTACGATTGCCCGGTTGTCCTATAATTTAAAAGTCTATCTGTTAGGGGTAAGGCCCCAATACCACGCAAACTACAGACGCACAATTCAAACACACCACACACCAAAATTTCCCAACCTCCCCTACGACATCAAAATAATCAACACCACTTTTCCACGAGGAAGATAAAATAAAACACATACGTAGAGCCCATACCCTCCATACGGCTTTGAAGAAAATATTTAGAAAAAACATAATATAGTATTATTAAACTTTTATACGTTCATTTTTTTTTTAATACTATTGTCAATAGATAACTTCCAAATTCTAAAATAAATATAATTCCGGNGGGGTTCAATCCTCGGTCCCGGCACAGATTTATCTGATTGCCAAACCCTTCCTTCACCTCTGACAAGACGTGTATTAATCACAACTTGTGAATGTGTGGAATGCCAGGCCTCCACCGTGGTTCGGATTCCACGTTAAACTGTAGGTCCTCCATTTCATCTCACAATCACCCTACCATTACACATTAGCGTAAGTGCGTATAACCCGAACGGGTAGTAAGACGCGGTGATAATAATTTAACACCGCGTTTTACTTATCTGTTCATGCTATAGGTAAATGTACTAAGCTAACGTATTAGGGATGATAAAGGCTGAATTTATAGGAAGTGTACCTACACTTGTGTGGAAGGAGAGTGGAAAACCATTTATGGAAAATCACCCAACCGGTATCGAACCCCGATCGACCCGTCATTGGCAATCTACTACATTGTGGAAATGACGCCTTAGACCATGTGGCCACCGTAGTGGGCCTCAACTGGTATCAATATCAACCAAAAGTTTCAAACGTGACCAAATGAAATGGATGGGGGTTGGGGGCGGAAGTTTTGGACTAAAAATCGAAATAAGTACATACTCGACCGATCTAAAGATGCAGTTACGATAAGTAAAACATGAAAATACTGGACGCGTGCTCAGTTTTTTTTTTTTGCTCTCTTATCTGATCCTACGCACATTTCTTTATGTCTGTAACGACGCACCCTTCCTTTCACCCTATCCCCCTCAACCTTCCTTCCTTTATTCCCCTGAAACCAACACGCAAATGCGTGACAAAATGAATGACGCAGGTAAAACGAATCCAAGAGTTAACACCACGCTTCTCAAATGTTTGTTTTAAAGGTGGAGGTTGCCTGCCTGTGACGTCACCAAAATTCAGGATAGTATTTTCCGTGTTAACGTATTTACGTTTTATTCGGAGAGCTATTAAAAATACAGGGTGGCCCATGGAAAAGTAGCCCGCCTCCTATATCCAGAAGGCGCCTCACTCTGAATTGGAGCAGGTCAACCCCCTTCCACCTATATTGTGACATGAATAATGAGCAAGTGAACTGCTTGTCTAAAGCACAAGACGGGGTGGAAGGGGATTGACCTCCTCCAATTCAGAGTGAGGTGCCTGCTGGACATAGGAGGCGGGCTACTTTTCCGTGGGCCACCCTGTATAACATTGAACCAAAATACTGCGAAACCTCAATTATCCGGCCCAACTGGGACCGGGTGTCATCTGGGTGGTTAAAATACGGATGAACCGAAAATTATAGGGAAATTCACTAAACAATATATATCATATCAATGCGCTAGAAACTCCAACCACAACAGACGTTTGTTAACCGAGCACGGTTTTATCTTCGACCACGTTACAGCATAGTACCGAATACTGTAGGGCCTACAGTATCAATGATTTCAGTACAGTTTTAGTTTTGTACAGTACTCGCCCTGCGATTACAGTATGCTAATTAATTAATTTATTTTAATATTAGTTTTAATTTATTTTATGTCACATACAAAATTGTTACAGTAAAATTAACAATTGTGAAATTTCAGTCTGGATAAACTTTAAATCCGTATCAGTTAGGGCCGGATAAACGAGGTTTAACTGTACATAAATTATTAAATAATGTTTAAAGAAAGACTTGCAGTGTCACAAAAATATTGTTTATCTTAAAATAGTGTTTTTGTAAGCAGATTTCTTTAAATCGTCAACTCAGGCTATTTGGTTTTTTAACAAAAATTGTCTGTATGATATTTCTTGCCAGAATAAAAATTTAAAAAATTATGTGAAAGTATACTTCTATCTAGAATAAGAAACAAGAAAACATTATTTTTAAATGCAATCCAATACTCTCTAGGCGCAAAGAATAAGAGGAGTGTGTAGGCCTATACTCGTCAGCGGAAGTGGGGAAGGGATATCAGTATATAAACAAGAGACCTAGCATTGTGAACTGCTCATTTTATTCCCTATTATTTCTTTTTCACACATTGATGTTTAAGTTTAGACTACTTATGCGTGTCAAGTCAAGATGTAACCTGCTTGACAAAATATCTTAAATAATTATCAAGTAGGCAAACATCGTTAAGAAATAAAATATCCAAGCCAGCTTTGTCAAGAATAAAACAAGTCACTGAAAGTTTTTTGAATCTAATGTTTATATTTGTATTAGTAATATAAAGTGTTAACCCAGTAAAACAATGAATTTAAATGTATGACTTTACAAAGTAAGATGAGGAGGGTGAATTTTAGAAAAACAGTTGAGAAATTGCATTGGATAAGCGCAGAACTTCGTGCATCAAGCAGAAACACACTATCCGTGCCACCAACAAAACTGAACGACTGATTGAACTCGGAAATGAAATTAAATATAACGTGGCCTATAACTTCTTCTAAACTCCACTTTTGTGTTCGCTTGATATAAAGCACTACTCTCCCGATAGACTAGACTTCCAATAAGGGTGGTTTTCCTAAATGGTTTTCAAATCAACCTCCACGCAAATGCGGGTACACTTTCTATAAATTAACCTTCCTCATCCCTAGCTCATTAGCGTATTTAGTATATATATGTAGCCTACAGCCCGAACGGATACTAAGACGTGGTGAAAAAAAATGTCTAGGCAACACTATCTTTGCAGCCAGAATGAATCGAACCCCGACCTTTAATGAAAGAGTCAGGTGCACCATCCCTATGTTGAACACTTCCAGCCTGTATTTTCATACTAGGCTACATCTGCTTTAAATAATATCGGTTAAAAATGTTGATTATTTTTTAATATTATCTTTTAATCAATATATATTGTAAAGTTTCAATTCATTATTATACCATCATCTCTTTGATAGTTTGATAAAAAAAAGTTGATAGTATTAGTTCATATTTTTATGTTGGCTACTAATGGTTTTAATATTATGTATTTAATGACTACAAGAGGCTTTTAAACCATCATAGATTTTGGTAAAAAAAAATTAAGTCATTTTATTAAATTAATATTATATTTTGATAATTTTAATATTTTAATTCCACTGTAGCAAAAAAAATGTCGAGCCATTAAAATCACGTCTGGCACAAATCAAAATATAAAAATAGAAATAATCAAAATACTTTCAGTAATATTTAAATAAATATGATTCTCTAATGATTACAAAAAAATAATAATTGAGGCTTGTTTTATTTTCCATTTTCCAATTTGTTTTTACTATCATATACTTTGGGGCTAAAGTTAAATAATGAAAACATTTAGCAAACAATGCAAACGAACAAAAGCTCGAACATTAAATAAAACTAATTTCCTCGCTAACAACGTAACCCAACGTTTGTTGATACATTTTTTATTTTATTTTTTTATTTTTAGATTTGTTATTCCTATATTTGGAGGCCCGAGGTTTTTTTAACAGACAATAGGTAGACTTATACAGTCACAGCATACTTAAATTAGCACACGGGGGTAAGTTTGAAGGGTTACGTGGTCAAGGGGTATTTGATGACTTTTCTTCATAGAAGAAGTTTTATTTTAGTTTTTTTTAACACCGATTTTCATAACCCATTCGGGTTTGTAGCATATGTATTAATTACGCTAGTATGTTAGGGTGTAAGGCTACATTTAGAAGGAATGTCCCCCGTTTGCGTGGAGGGAGATTGGAAAACTATTTAGGAAAAAACCTTCAGTACTTCCAACAAGAATCCGAACCCCGATCTCCCCGTTATCGGCAGTCCATTATATTTCTAGAGTGACGCCTTAAACCATTCGACCACCTAAGCGGTTTGTATTTTATTAAACGCTTATTATGTTTAAAACATATATTATTGATTTTAATTAACTGTGCTGGTAGTCACGTGTGAAAAAAGGAGTCAGTCTTGTATCGTATAATTTTCTTGTGACGGATATATTGGTTTCGATTCCCGGACAGGTGTAATGAGGTTGTTTTCTCCTATATCGTGTATCACACTTATTTCATGCAAATTTGGGTACATTTCTTATAAATTACAACCTACTAATTACGACCTAATTAATATAAATAAGAGTATTTCCCGGTTGGGTATAGCTAGAAGTGGAACAAACTCACAAAAAACATGGCTTTATCTTTATAAATTATTTCTCCCTTGAAAATATAAAGGCCCAATATATTTTTCACTTCATCTTGATACTCAATTGGGCTATGTGCATGTACATCTATTAATTATGCTAATGGGTTAGGAATGGTTAAGATAATATTTAGAGGAAAGGTACCACCATTTGCGTGTAATGAGACTGGGAGACCATTTAGAGGCTATAATGGACCTTCAATTCACCCAGGCTGGATTAGGGTCCTGACCTTAGAGTCAAAGGCTTAACTCTCGTATTAGACTGGCCTGTTGAAGATGGGAAGAACGGGGTTTGGATTCAGTTTTTATATCAAAACATTATTTTTGGTCAAAGGAAGTAAAATATTTCTCCAGTAGAAACTTAAAAGTTTAATTTCTTTTACCATGTGATATCAACAGTTGTTGAATATCTGTCGAGGGTGTCCTTGAATTTAATGAAAACGTTTCTCATCTAATTCCATTATGCTTATGACAGATATTCAACAACTGTTGATATCACCGTGGGAAATAAATGTGTTAAACTGGAACAATATTTGATTTATTCCATCTAAAAAAAAGTTTTGCTATAAAAACTGCAAAAAAATTTTTTTGCCTTTTCTCGCGTCCCCTACAACCCCACCCTAAGAATTTCTTACGACAATCCTAAATTAAGATCCCATAGGCTGATAACATAGTTACAGATAGGATTGTCACAGTAGTTTTCATTTCTAGCTCCAATGAGGACCAAATATCGGTGATTGCATTATCCCCCCCTTGTGCGATTTTCAAAACCTTTCTAGCGAACAGTGCTTGAGAATGTTTTTTAACTGAACCCTATTGTCTTGGTATTTAGATAACTTATAATTCGATAGTAATCAATATCTTACCGTATTAAAACAAAAAAAATTCATGCGTTTAGAAAAATATGGAAGGAAAAAAGAATGTCGAAAGAACTTAGATAACTTCACACTTATCTGTATTACAGTGTTGCAGATAGAGTTAAAGGCGTTTCCTAACCTCCCAGCTTCCAATGGGGTGTAATACATTACATTACAGGATCTAATATACTTTATTTATATTTATATAAAACACCCCAAAAGTGGAATAGACCATTTCATGAAATGGGCAAATTTCTACCCATTCTATAAATTAAACTGACTTCTTCGCTTGTCCATTTCATGGACTGGGCACAGAACTGGGACTCGCCCAATTCATGAACTGGACGTGTTTTTGCCCCGGTCTGTGAAATGTACAATCAAACAACAGGTTTGGTCCAAACTTTTTACCATTTTAGAATGGAGATAGATTTAGTTATATTGGGTTAGTTTATAATCCTTAGACTATCATATCTGAAAATGAATTTCAGTTAAGCTTTTAATAGATAGGATAATAATTTTTAGTTCATGAAATGAGATAAGGTTTATACAATTTTTGCTCAGCTCGTGAAATGGGCAGTTTTATTAATACGGAGTAATATATATATATATATATATATATATATTATTGAAGGATTTAAACACTCTGTGGATAAAGTAAACTTAAGATTATACAATGAATATAGATTTAATAATTTTAAAGATATTCTATTCAACTATTGATAAACCTGTTGAGATATTTTATAGTAATGGATAACTATTCAAATACTGTCAACATTTTACAGAAAAAACCTTATCTGGCAGTTAAGAGCTTCTAAAACTACGTTTGCATATTCATACTTCAAATAATGAAACTGACAGCTGTCAATTTTTATAGATATTATCAATACCTATAAAATAATAATAATAATAATAATAATAATAATAATATAATAAAATGCCATCAATGTTAACCACAAAAAATACGTGTTTGTATTTTCTAAACGGCTCTTATGTGAAAGTTGGTCTGTGTCATCAAAACACCAACTCCTAAAAAGATGCAAAACTGGAAGAAGAAAAAAAAAACCGTGGATTGTTTGCCAGTTTATTGGCGTGTCTGTTGGATTTGTTTGTTTGTTTGTTTGTTTGTTTGTTAGGTCAGGAGGGGTAATAAAGGAGGTCGCGTTTTTTTGTGTGTTTCTACCATCTCACCTCTCCGGGTCAAATCTACTGCCACATATCAATATATGACTGAGACACTGACTAAAGTACTGTGAGATAAGAGATGTACCTTGAGGATACTTTTTCTCTCTCACTCACACACACACACACACACACAATCGTCGTCCAAAACCATGACATATGGGCTAATAATATGTAATTTCACATTAATTTGTGCTTATCTTGGTAGACTGTTAACGCCCTAGGTCTTGGGAATGAAAACATGGAAAGAGCTTTCGGGGTGCATCTTCTATCTCGTGAGACTATAGTCGTTGGTTTACCCAAAGAAAAATCGAAACATTGATTGACTTTGTAGCTGTGTGTATTAGTATATTATAGTTGGTATATTTTTGGTTTGAACATTAAATATTGCTTAAATTTTCCAGTAAAGATTTTTTTTTAATCTATCAAAGACGGCAAAAGTAGAGAGATCGGTAAGTTTTTTGAGATTATGACAGATTTTGACATTTTATTATCACCCAGAACTCAAAAAATTATGTCTTATAATTGTGTCTGGTCCCATTATGTCTGTGTGTCTGTCTATCTGTAACACGTGCAATAGCTATAACAGATTGATTTATTTGTTTCAAACGTGATATATATATATATATATATATATATATATATGTTATATGGTTTAACTAGAAGCCAAATCTTGATTTTGATTCTTGCCCTAAAACATATTTAGTTTTTTCTAGGATTTTCTATCAGAATTATAAAACTATAAAAATTATAACATCCTTAATCAAACTGACTAATTTCAAGCCTATAAAATATTAAAATAAATAATAATTATGTATAAAAGTTAAACCCCATAAATACTATCAATCAAAAATAACAAATTATAAAATAAAATTACAAAAATTAACCAATTGAATTAAATTCACTTATTAAAAAATTGGATACTTTAAAAATCGTATGACTTATCACCCCCAAAAACAAATTAATAATGATGATTGAACATTAATTACCATATATTATTAGCTCTTATTAAATAGAGATGGATACATTATTACTAATATTTTAATCCACCCTCATATAAAAGGTATATAAAATTAAATCTACTTATAAGTAACCCACCTCAGTGGCGTAGTGATCTAACGCGCTTGTTTCCTGTTGAGATAGACTGCCGAGGACGGGGAGATCGTGGTTCGATCTCGGTTGGGTGTGTTGAGGGTGGTTTACCCTGACTTGTTTTCCATTCTCTCTTTCCGCGAAAATGCGGGTACACGTCATATAAACTCTACCTACCTCATTACTAACCCATTATCTTAATTAGCATACAAGCGTATAGCCCAAATACGCTTAAATAAAATCATTTTATAAATATTGATAGTATCTATCAAAATATATCTCATGAATTTACGTAAGAATATGCTAAAAAACAGATCTAATAACTTTCCTAGCTGTCCTGCTATGAAATTTGTTCCGCACTTAAATATTCGCTTATGCCCTCGAAAATTTGTATACATCGATATGATTATATATATTTATTTTTTTAGTACCACATCTTACTACCCATTCGGGTTGTACGCTTATGTACTAATTACTCTAATGGGTTAGTGATGAGGAAGGTTTAAATTAGAGGAAGTGTACCCGAATTAGCATGGAGAGAATGGAAAATCACTTAGGCAAAACCACCCTCGGTCCACCAGACTGGGATTGAACCATGATCTCCCCGTCATCGGTATTCTAGTCTATTGTGAGGGTGACACCTCAGACCATGCGGCCACCGAAGAGAGTAATTATACTACTATAAAGCCACATGGCTGACTCACTCACTCACTCACTGACATTAATGTTCACCCACTTCCAGATGAGCTAGAAACTTGAAATTTGGCAAACTTATAGCTTCTAGCCTGTAACCGACAGGAAAATTCCA
>CABFWB010002553.1:59869-74749 GCA_902151455.1 Timema bartmani | reverse complement strand
CTAGCAAACATTTTGAACCTACATATTTTATCAATTAATTAATTAATTAACGCTGCTTGGCTTTGTTGCCCACCTTCTCTATTAAAAGCTAGCACAGAGACGACTAGTTAAATCAATTATAAGAGAACCACCAACACTTCAAATTAAATTTTACATTATTTTATTTTCTTATTGCGGTTTTTTTTTTATCACCGCGTCTTACTACCCGTTCGGGCTATATATAACGCCTCATTGCCCTATTGGTTTTATCGATTAGGAAGTCTGTATTTATAGGAAGTATACCCATATTTGTGTGGAGGGAGAGTGTAAACCCATTTTGGAAAAAAACTACCTCAGTACACTCGACCAGGATTCGAACCTCAATCTCCCCCGTCATCGGCAGTCTAGTCTAATGCGAGAGTAGCGCGTTAGACCATTCGACTACCGAATCGGTTTTTACAGTACTAAAACCTATTATTTTTCAGTTAATTTTTTTTTTCTTTGCGTCATAGGAGTGCTGGTTATTTTTATTATTTGTTGGTGTTTTTACTAAAATAATTCACCTTTTTTATTTTTAAATTTTGTTTTGTTAACTGTAAAAATGGAAATATGATATAGAGTGGCTTAGCTAATGCAGTTAAATCACGTAATTGTTGCCATTCCATTTCATGAAAGACCTACACAATAAAGTTAATATATTTTTTTAATTTAATTGGCCCTTTTTGGTACACATTGAATATTATATAATTACATAGAAAAAGAAAAAGTCCGTGGTGTTCTTATTTCTTCGGTTCTGAAATATTCAGAGAAAAATAAAGTATTAGCCAGAAATTAAAATAAATTGTATGAGTATTAGGTTTATTAGATAATTTACAAATGTGATTCTTTTGATTTCCATTTATCTTCATACGTAATTTATTTTTAAACTGTTACTTAAGTCATTAAAATTGTTAACAGCATAATTCTTCCTGTTATTATTGAAATAACAGGTTAAGTAAATATTTATTTGAAATGAGTATGCTGTAACCGCATGGCCCAAGCTGGAAGGCGTGTTTGTATAATATTGTGTGTCCTGGATTGCGAATGACAAAACGAGTGTTGCACGGTGCTATGATTAGCTAGTGAACAAATAGAATAGAGGAGCTGACCACAAAAACATTGTCAGCATTCCTTATTCAGAAACCAGGCCAGAGGGCAGGATGAAAATTAGTGTTTTCATCGGGGCTGACTAATCATCCTCGCAGTCTAGGGAGTCACTCTGCCGATTTGGGATTACACGGGCTAAGATGTCGGTTCATCAGTATTGGTGGTAGAGGTCTACCGCTAGAGCCCAGTGTACTGGGGTTCGGAAACCGTGTAGGGTCCACCTAGGAGTCAGCCTATTGGTTATTCCTAGCAATACCTCGTTTTGTCACAAGCTTCCTAATATTTTTCAGGTTCTTTCATCCATAATATCACTATCAACATCACATTTGTACTAGAGATAGAAGCACCAATTAAAACCTTAAAAATCAAGTTTGCGTCAATCACGAACCCACACAGGTATACACAATAACCTCCCCCTATCCTCGGCCATAGCACATCCTGACAGAGAATAGGCCCACGATTTAGGTGTAGAGATGGAATGGGTGACAATGTAATAATAATAAACTATTCTACTCCAATCATGTTTTATTAAAAAAAAAAATAACGATCCATCTTTGTCACATTTAAACTTCATATTAGAACGCAAAGTGAAAAAATAGTAAAGCGTTTGAAACAAACAACAACTTTTATTTACAGTAATTCAATTTCTAAAATATTTTTGAATAATTTTAAATGTCAATCTAACATATTTAATAAATAATGATATTATTTGACACACTACAAATATAATGTGTTGGATTTTTTTTTCAAAGTAGGAACGCTAATTATAATGGTTCATATGAGACTTTAGAAACCCCCGTCCCCCCCACATCTTTTCCAATCTCCGATTCAGACCATTCCTGTAATCTACTCGTACATCTGATAGTATTTTAACTACTACATCGAATTAAGAAGAATCTCACTTATCGATAACCATTTTAAAAATTAATTTGTAAATCGTTTTGCTACAGATAGTAATAAGGGTTGAGTTAAGTGAGAAAGTAAGGGTGGGAGAGGGTTGGGGTGGGGTAAGGAGGGAATGCCTCTCATACATTTACCAGATGTAATCGGCCGAGCATATGGATGTGACCTAACGACCATCGCACGACTCTCTAAATAGCCACCCTACAAATCGTAATATGAATATCGATATATCGATTGGGTTGGGGTTTTTTTTTGGGGGGGGGGTGCGTGTCTTGGACCGCTTTTGTTCCCGAAGAGTCCTCGATGAGTGTGGAAAGGGAATAGTAGCTAGCGGTTGAGGCTGAAACGTAGGGAGGCATGAGCTGTAGCCAAAGTAAATGGAGAAAAATAAAACAACATAGAGCACATCAGGTTAATGAATAAAACACGCGATAACCACCCTTACGTCCCCTCCCCCCACTATCCCATCATCCTCACCCACCTCCTCCTTAAAACTTTCAACCCCTGTTCTTTTATACTCGACCCCTATGACCGCCGATCTACTGAAAATTACAACGTAGCCTACCTTGGTGGATTTACACCCCGTAACTATAAATATATATTTACTATGTACGTATATATATAGTTACGAGGTGTATATATATATATATATGTATGTGTGTGTGTGTGTGTGTGTGTGTGTGTGTGTGTGGAGGGAGGGAGTTCCATCACAAAAGCAGGCCGTGTCAAAGTTGGATTTAGTTGGGAGTACACAAAGTGATGTAAACTGGTTCAAAACAAGTGTTGAAGGATTAGAGATGGGTAAAATATACTGTTTTACGAATCAGAGTTTAGAATCCGCGTCTTCATTTTATCTTAGAGTCAGAATATTGTAAGGTAATATGAACATAAGAGGAGATAAGAATATATAAAGAATGATAGAATGTTTAAATAGTTTCTAAATGTTATAATTTTGTATAGTCCGATGTTTATAGGAAGAACAGTTTAAAAAAATACTTTTTTTGTGGTTAATATTATATTCGTTTTACTGTAATTATTATTAATATTAATTTATATATATCGATAATATTTATCAAAAGTGACAGCTGCAGATTAGATCACATAACTTGACGTATGAGTACATGAAAGAAGATCTAGTAACTTTTCTAGTTATCAGATATGTTCATTCGTAATAACATTAGGGCACACATACATTTTCTCACTAGTAAAATTTAAAAAAAAAATGTTCTAGTAATTTTTAATATTTTTTTAGCACCCCGTCTTACTATCCGTTCGGGTTAAACACTTATGTGCTAATTACCCTAATGGTTCTAGAGAAAAGGTAAATGTTATATTTATAGGAAGTGTATTCACATTTGCGTGGAGGTCAAGTAGAAAACCATTTTGGAAAAACCACCCTCAGTACACTCAACTGAGATTCGAACCTCGAGCATCCCATCATCGGTAGTCTCGTATACTGCGAGAGTAGCGCGATAGACCACGTGTCCACAAAAGTAGGTAATATTTTATTTACATGAGAAAGTAAAAAAATAAATCTTCTGTAGAACTTTTTTTTTAAAAACTTGCTATTCCGTTCAGAAAGGGGTGTAGACGAGTTTTCCGTGCCTTTCAGTGGACCATCGACTTTTCAACATAACAAGAAGTGGCATTTGACCCACCTCAATGGCGTAGTTGGCTAACGCGCCAGTCGTGTTGAGCTAGACCACCGAGGACGGGGAGATCGAGGTTCGAATCTCGGTCGGGTGAACTGGGGTGGTTTTCCCCTAAATGGTTTTCCACTCTCCCTCCACGCGAATGCGGGTTCACTTCCTCTAAAATTCAACCTTCCCAATTCCTAAACCATTAGTGTAATTAGTATTTAAGCGTATAACCCGAACGGTTAGTAAGACGTGGTGTTAAATAATAATAAAAAAGTGGCATTGCGGGGAGGGAGGTATGTAGGGGTGGAGGGGGGAAGAGAAAACAAACTCATCAGTTGGGTGAGACAAATATTTAACCTCTCACTGCAACAAAAAAAAACTGTTTTTATCGGGTTCATTTTAATGTGTGCAAAGAGGACATAGAACTTTGCAAATTATTTTCTTCTTGGTTTTTAAATTACCTATTATTTAAAGGCTATACAATAAAACCGTACCCGTTTATATTTTATATGTATAAATAATATATATATATATATGTCGACCTCAATGGTCTTGGGGTAAAATGCTCGCTTCAGGACCCGATGCTCGTGGGTTCAAACTCTGATGGGGTCGACGGATATTTCTTGAGAAATCAAAATCCGTAGCACAATTTCTTTCGGAGGTAAAGTAAAGCTGTCGGTCACCCATGTCGATTGTGGCGTGTTAAAAGAACCCTTGAAGGTATGTGAAAATACCTTTTACTGGCAAAATTGGTAGGCCCTTTCACTCTTGCTCATAGAAATTCTGGTGTGCCTAAATAATCAGTCGGTTCAGTAAGGGCACGTTAAATACCTCAAATAAATAAAATATAAACGTGACAGCTACGGATCACATGACTTAACCTATGAATACGTGGAAATAGATCTAGTGACTTTTCTACCTGTCAGATAAGGTTCCTTCTTTTTAAAACCGGGCTGCACAGAGTCGGTTCCTTTGAATATAAACATTACATTAAATGGTTTTCTCATCAATCACGGTACATTGCGACATTTTAGAACAACGTTTATAATTTTTTTTCCTTCCCCTCCCACCAAACTCTTCACCAAAAACCCATTTTTCACAACGCTACCCCTTTTTCCGCCGAAAAACTTGTTGACTTTTAATTACCGGCGACAGACCAAAGTTTCGCAGTCGGAACTAATACCAGGAGTTAAGGACCCTCTCATAGTTGTACCTTTGCCAACTGTTCGGTGGTTAAGGGGGAGATGGGGTGGAAGATGAGAAGGGGGTTCATCTTCAACAGCCTCTTCAGCTGAACTCCCCCCTCCCCCCCCCCACCCGTTTCCACCCTGCAGACAAGAGCTGACATCATCTGCCCAAGAAAACAGATCTAATCTTGATACAGGTATCCGCCACTCGTGTGCTAGTGAAACGATCAAATTTGATTTTTAGATATACACGTGTACTTTCTAAACATACAGATCATATTAACACACGACTTACAAGCTAACTCCCCTCAAGGATAGTAAGAGCATCTATAGGGAAATTTCTGTGGAAAGGAAAGTTTAAACAAATACTTTTTTATTGTAGTCTAGATTAATAAAAAATATTTATATTATCTATTATTTTATCCGAATCGAATAATATTTTTGTCACATATTCCTACTCGTCCAAGCTATCCTCGTTAACACCGATGAATAAGGTAGAATTTAGAGGACAATTACGCGTGTTTGCGTGTAAAACGGGTAAAAAATAATTAAGGAAAAAACACCCTCACTAAATTTGGTCGGAATTCCACTTCCCGGACCCCTTGCCACCGTAAAACTAGACTAGACAATACTAACGATCAGTAATGATAATAAAGGTCTGCATTGGCCTGCTCAAATTCGTATCTTGATTCAGATGGATAGATTTTTATTTCTATTTAAAATTAAATATTCGAGATATTTTTTTTTCCATCCAAATTCAAGAATCAAGACAAAAGTTTGAACAGGCAAATTGCAGAAACCAAACAAAAATCTTCAACCTCAAGCCATAGTCCTTTCAATATTTACTAAGAATTATCAACGGGAAATTTGAGGATTTAGTTCTCAGAGGATTTTAGTCTGTACCGTGTACGTGAGTGGCTGGTCAGGGACACCCTAGAGGGAAGTGGCAATGTCGAGATATGAGGACGCATAATCAACGCAATAAAATACGCAGATGATCTAATATTGCTGGCCAAATATAAAGAATAGTTGCAGGAAATGATGGACCGGCTGGTGGAGATAGCGATAAGATATGGCACGGAGATCAACATTTAAAAGTGATTTCAAAAAATGAAGAGCCGCTGAAAATCAAAATTGGAAACCAAGAGCCGGGAAACATAGAGTAGTTCAAGTACCTGAGAGTTCAGCTGAGGAAGGATGCCTAATGCATCAAGGAAATTAGTTCGAGGATCACCATGGCTAGGGAAACTTTCAAAGGGAAGAGGCTACTGCTGACCAGCAAGCTGAATTTGGAAATCGGGAAGAAATTGATGAAATGCATCGAACTGTACGGAGCAGAAGCTTGGACTCTCAGGAAGATGGAAAAGAAATACTTGTAGAGCTTTGGAATGTTGTGTTGGAGAAGACTTGAGAATATCAGGTGGACAGACAGGATGACAAATGAACAAGTCCTAAAAACAAGTGGGTGAGAATAGAACCATCTTGGATGTGGCTCTTCGGTATAAAGCAACCTGGATCGGACACATCCTCAGGAGGAACTGTCTTCTGCACGACGTCATAGAAGGAAAGGTTGAGGGAAAGAGGAGCTTAGGAGGGAGGAGGATTCAAATATTGGATGACTTGAAGGAAAAAAGAAAATTCTGGGAGCTGACGAAGGAGGCAGAATACTGGTTGAAATGGCGGTCTGAGTTCACTGATTAAAGGGATGGACCTTCTGTAAGACAAAACACCTAATACTACTAATAATAATGATAATAATAATAACAACAACAACGTGTATGATGTTCACAGGTGACTTTAGGTATACTTGCTCATTGGAGTAGAGTACTATTTCCTTTTTCCCGCGCCTACGGCTAGTCCCCTAACGCAAGGACACACTTGGAAAGGAGTCCTCAAAGGGGCCATAGCCCTCGGGTGTCACCAAACTCTACGCTTGTTTCCTCGCTTAACAATTAAAAACAGTAGTGTCACAAAGTTACGCAGTGGCTTATTGTTTGCTTCTGCTCGTCCTTAGAGACTGGCAGTGGACAAAATAAAGGAGGGATATCGTACAATGAGCCGAAATTAAAACTATAATAATAACAGTCGTATTATTGAAGATTTGAGTACTTCAAAAGCTAGCTTTAGTTTAGCGTTTGATTTGGCTTATTATTAGAAATTAGGATTAGATGAATAAATAAACAACGGTTGTACACTGAGTAAAAATTAAAACGATCACAATAACTGTCATATTATTTCATCTATGAGCTGTTTAAAAGTTACTTGTGGCTTAGCGATTGATTTAGATTATTATTGGAAATAAATATTAGATAAATAAACACTGACTGTACACTGAGCAAAAATTAAAACGATCATGATAGTTGTATTATGGGTAGCTATGAGCCCTTTATAAGTTTCCTGTGGCTTAGCGTTCGATTTGGCTTGTTCTGGAACGTTGGCAGTTGATAAATAAGTACTGGTTGTACACTGAGCATAAATTAAAACCATCATTATAGCTGTCATACTATGGCAGCTATTATCCCTTTAAAAGTTCCATGTAGCTTAGCCTTTGATTTGGCTTATTCTTGGAAATCGATAGTGGATCGATTAAACATCGGTTGTACACCAAGAAAAAAATAAAACTACCATTATAGTTTATATATTATGGTAGATATCAACACGTTAAATAATTACTGTGGATTTATGTTTAGAAAGCCTAGGCTTGTTCTTGGGAACTGGCAGTGGGTAAAAAAACTCGCTGTTTACTAAGACATAATAAAATAGATCAATGTAGCTGTTGTGTTATCGCAGATTTGAACTCCATAAAAGTTCTATGACACTTTTTCAATTTGTTCTTAGACCCTGACGGCGAACAGAAAGCACTGCAGGTACATTCTGTGTACCCTGAAATATCCTAGCTTGACGGATTATTCTATGGAGCTATCCTATAAGCTACGCCATAATGGAACAATGTAAGGTAAGTTTTCTACCTTTCAGGATAAACTAAGAATACATTGCGCATAGATGAATACAATAATGGTGAGTCATTTTCTGTATTTTAAATTTGGATTCATTTTATTAGCAGTGTAAAAAAAATGTTTCTTTAGCAGAAATTGAATGCTCGAACTCAAATTGGAACGGCTGACTGTAGGTGACGGGTATATTTTTTTCATTTCTCACCCATTTTCGTTGTGATAATTTTACACAAGTTCTTGATTCTTCATGCACAAGTTTCCATTTTCCCCTTTCAATAAAAAAATATTGGAAAAGTCAATTTTAAATATGTTTAGCAAATATTAAAGTATTGAATTAGAGTATTTGGAAAGAAGTAATTTTTATCATACAGACTTGTTTTTTGCACTAACTGAGCTTATAAAAAAAAAGGGTGTGTATAAATATGTGGGGTCCACTTCATCTGTAGACAGTAGACACAAAAACATATAAACGTGTGTCCCATTTGACCTTATTTCCGAGTTGTAGTTATGTTTATATTTTAGTAATGTGGAGCCGCTTAGAATTATAGGGAGTGCTCAAAATGGCCACCTTCGTCTTGAAATCAAGCCTTGCAGATGTTGTGTCGTAGAATGACGCACTCTTTCAAAAATACCGGGTGTTTATAGGATTCGTTGGCAAAGTTTTTTTGTCGACAGGTCGAGAGATATCGGAGTATCGTACACAAACAGTTAAATGGAATCACTTAACTGCAGCTTGGAAACAAGTTCAAATGATATACATGTTTATATTAACATTTTTCCTCCTATCCACCCCTGAAGTGTCTCTCTTACGTTACTACAGCCCACCCTGTATATATATATATATATATATATATGAATTATTAAATGCCCACTTTTAAGGGGGGGGGGGAATTTTGTATTTATATGATTTTAAAGGTTTTCATTAAAGTAACAGTAAAGAGTTTACATCATTTTATGATAGATGACTATATATATATAAGCACCGCATCTTACTACCCGTTTGAGCTATACGCTTATGTACTAATTACGCTAATGGTTTTAGGGACTAGGAAGGATATATAAAAAGAAAATGTACTCGCATTTGAGTGGAGGGAGTGTGGGAAAACCACCCTCAGTACACCCGACCAAGATTCGCCATCGGCAGTCTAGCCTACTGTAAGAGTAGCGCGTTAGACCACGTGGCCACCGAAGCTGGTGACTATAATAACTATTATTGATATTTCTTAAAAATATAAAATGGACACTTTTTAAAAGGATTTGTTTGTGGTTTGAATTTGTTTCGTAGTTAAAATTTTATAAGCTTAGGCTAAACAATTTACGAACTTATATAGCAAAAAAGACCAAATTGTAAAGTAAGAATAGTTACATTTTAAACCTATATATCATGAGAATAAATTATTGACGATGATAGCTGTATTTATAAAAACACTGTTTCCTATCCCTTATATTTTAAAAATCTAAATCATTCTTAACATATAATTAACTATAGCAAAAGGACCGGATTACCTTACCTTTAGAGCTCTACATTATAATCTAATTAAGACACCATCCACCCCTTCCCCTCACAGCCCTAGTGTACATGCATGCAACGCTTCATAAAGGGTTGAATGGAATTATTGTACAGAGGCTACATTATCCCTTCTTCATCATCATATTATTATCTAAAGAGTTATTTCATGCATAAAAAAAAATCTACCTGATTGAAAAAATGCAACTTTTCACAACTTTGTGAAGGGACAAAAGACTAAGAGTCTATTAAAGATGAGAATGAATGGGGGGATTTTTATTTTTTGCTTGAAAAGACTGACCAGATTTATGGTGTCAGAAGTGGGATTGGGATGGGGGGGTGGAGGAGAAAGGAAAATGGAAATAAATTTTTAAAAATATTACCCCTGAAATGTGAATTATTATCTTAACAGTAATCCTCCGTTAAAGGTGATTTTTATAATGAAGATTCTAAGTAAGCTGAGTCATGAACAAGGCAGTGCATTGTTTTAGTGATTTACTGTGGACTCTTTGAGCATAATACTTAATCAGAACTCGGCTTAAGACTTAACTTAGCTTAGAACAGGGGCACGTGATAAAAAGTACTAAGTCTCAGAACTAAGAATGATTATGGATAAGTGGAGAAAACTATATATGACTGTTTATTATTATTAGCACCGCGTCTTACTACCCATTCGGGTTGTACGCACTTACGCTAATATATAATGGTAGGGTGATTGTGAGATGAAATGGAGGACCTACAGTTTAACGTGGTGTTGTGATTAATACACGTCTTGTCAGAGGTGAAGGAAGGGTTTGGTAATTAGATAAATCTGTGCCGGGACCGAGGATTGAGCCCCGGACCCCAGCACAGAAGTCTGACACCTTACCCCTAGACCACCAGGTCACCCCGTGTATGACTGTTAAAGTATTTTTATTTAACTATCTGGAATTGGACCTGCAGTTGATTATTGTGCTGCAATTAGAAAAAAAAATGTATATTAAAAACATAGAAAAATTATAAAAAATACATTTGGCATAATTTTATATGTGTACCACGCCTTACTACCCATCCAAGATATCCACATATTGAACCAAACGGATTAGGAATAATAAAAATGTAATTTAGAGGACATGTTCCCGCATCTGCATGAAGGAATAGTATAAAAAAAAATGAAGAAAAATCAATCTCAAAACATCAGTCGGTATTCGAGCAGCAATCTCTAAGTCACAAACAAACCAAACGCGCCTTTCTTGACGTACCCACCCCCGGTGCGTGTTACAGATAATGGAATAACGTAAGCGTATGTTTATTTTTTGGAGGTATTTTTTTAATTTGAGGGATTTAACGTACACTTTCTAATCCTAATGATAATATAAGTACACGACTTTTAAACTTATTTATTTAAATCTACAACAGACACTACACCAATCCCCCTGAACGTTAATTCATCTCTTTTAGAGGGGACACCAACGATAAATTTTTCGGCCATGATGGAAATCAAATTCGGAAAAATTAGCTCACTATGGAGACCCTCAGCCGTCTGAACCAAGGTGTCGGACAAATTCATAGTATGAGTTTTTATTTAATCACCACGCCTTGCTACCTGTTCAGATTTTACGCGTATATTAAAGATAATCTAAGTGGAAAGTTTGAAACAATTTAAGATAAAAAAAACTCAGGAGAACCAATCGGGATTCAAACACCTATCTTCCCGACATCAGTAGGCCAGTTTAACACTTGAGTGTCACTTTCTAGACCGTTCGGACAACGAAGCAAGTAAAGATAGAATATTACACCTCAGATCACCTTAGGTTAGTAATATCTAGTCACCTTAACCGCCTCGGTGGCGTAGTTAGCTAATGCGCTAGTTTCGTGTTGAGCTAGACTGCTTAGGATGGGGAGATCGAGGTTAAAATCACGCTCGGGTGAACCGGGGGGTGGTTTTCCCCTAAATAGTTTTCCACTCTCCCTCCATGCAAATGCGGGTTCACTTCCTCTATATTCAACCTTCCTAATTCTTCACTCAATAGCGTAATTAGTACTTAAGCGTATAAACCGAGCGGGTAGTAGGCCTAAGACGCGGTGCTAAATAATTAAATAAAAAATCTAGTCACCTTTAACAGAAAGTTGAGGTTAAGTTGGAACAGTCTGCCGCGTGACAAAGATTCTTATAATCCTCAAACTAGTCCTCCAATTGAATTTCAGGTTTAAACTGTGGTCCAACCCTTTCCCCCTAACCCTCCTCCTCCCCCCTAGACCCCTTACCTCACCAACCCATTCGTTCTCAATAATAGTAGACAATACCACAGTTGAATAAGGGGGGTGGGGGGGGGGGCAAACTATTAGCATCCAACCCTAGTCCAATGGCGACATTTCCGAACCCCGTTTCTCTCCCGCCATTCTGATACGAGCCGAGTTATTGCGGTCATTCCACTTCCGACGAGTTCACAGCCGCGCACCCGTGTTTGCGCAGCTTCCGCAACCCTCACCCCCCCACCCCCTCCCACCTCTAACATTCCCTACGCGAACCTCACCTTTGTATTTTACACCCGCGCGCGGGAAATGAGAGGAGCGGCAATCTTTTGAACAGTTGTCACAATGGTAACGAATTAATGCGGTGTGTGTGTGTGTGTGTTGATGAATACATGGCTTGTAAATTGATGGCTTATATACCTCGCACGGATGTATATACAATACATAAAGGAATAAATAACTACTTCGAAGAACATGAAGTGTTACAGGTGAAAAGGGGGGGAGAAAGTCAAATTTTTAACTCCGATTTAGTTAGTGCTGCCATCTGTTAGACAAATCATGAAACCTTTATAACGTACTTTATGTTATGATTAAAAGAGATCTTTGTCATATTTAAATTGATTTTTTTAAAAGTAGTTGCCGGTGTCCTTCCTTAGAAGGTTCGAGATGTAAAAGTTATTGTTCTGGATAATTGTGTGTAATGTGACCTACCCCTCATATTTTATTATTATTATTATTATCACCGCGTCTTACTACCTGTTCGGGTTATACGCACTTACGCTAATGTGTGATGGTAGGGTGATTGTGAGATGAAATGGAGGACCTACAGTTTAACGTGAGATCCGAACCACGGTGGAGGCCTGGCATTCCACACATTCACAAGTTGTGATTAATACACGTCTCGTTAAAGGTGAAGGAAGGGTTTGGCACAATCTGATAAATCCGTGCCGGCACCGAGGATTGAACCCCGGACCCTCAGAACAGAAGTCTGACACCTTACCCCCGTCTTCGGCAGTTTAGTCCAACACGAGATTAGCGCGTTAGACCACGCGGCCACCGAAGCGGGTTTTTAAGAATTGTTGAACCATATTCAAGAACATATTAACCATGTGAAGAAAATTATATTCTATGTTTAGTCTTACGAAATATTTTATTCATCTTGATAAAAAAAAAATTGCTAGGAAAAAAACTGCAAAAAACACTTGTCTTANCTCCTACTTCATCTCTACTTTTACAATGTATAGATGAGCTCTTACTTATCTCCTATTCATGGGAATTATAATATTTTTTTTATTCCATAACTTTTTTTCCCCCCTCCGAGCAAACTGTTAAAGGATTAGTTCCCTAAAAGCTCTTCGAATAGCTTTATCAGACTGTTTTCCAAGTCAATAGACACGCTATAGAGAGAATATTTTTTTAAATAATTCTATTTGGAATGAATGGAAACCTTGCTAGATGAAAAAATAAAAAAGTGCACATAATTCCGATAAAAAAAAAGTATACATTAATATCTTCACTGAAAGAGATAAAAATATATTGTTATCAAAACATTTTTGTAGACAAAAATAATTATTTTATCTACAGGATATTAATAAAGTGAAGAGTTTGTTTGTTTGTCATGAACATTTCGCGATATCTACCCCACGCAGAGGACTGAAATTTAAAAGAAGAAAAAAGTGTCAACCCCTTGCACAAGCATGTGTGCCTCAAAGTTGGAAATTTTTGTTAAGATGTTTATAAATTAATTAAAAACTGGGTCGGAAGAAATAAAATGAATGAGAATTTTTTTTTTTTTCTGTTTGAAGCAAACAACAGCTTTGCCCTCGGCAACGTTGGGCGCTAAAATAAACACAACAGCCAGTCCCTTTACCACAAATTCATCACTGTAAAAGAAAAATATACATATGGGTGGTCGTATGGTTTAAGACGTCAATCTCGCAATAGACTATATTGACGATTACACAGAGATAAGGGATCTAATCCTAGTCGGTTGTACTGATTGATTAACCAATTTTTCCCGACGCATCCCTAAGAACAAATGTGGGTACATTTCTTCTAAACTATACTAATCATTTTATACGTAAGTAGTGTGAATATGCGGCCAGCCTGGGATGGGTAGTAAGAGGCGAAATTAAAAAAATTAAGCCCTAATTTTACTAATGACAAAAATTTGTTTTCCCTTGTAGGGAAATGAGCCTAGGACTTCAGTAAGCAGACAAATAAACTAAATTGTCTGAATCCATATTAATGAGCTCCATAACAAAGGAACTAGTCTCGTCTTGTCTGGTTTGGTGGGAGTAGGGAAGGTCAAAACTCAAATCCTGGTGGGGTGTGCTGAGTGGTTTTTATTTCCCAGAATAGTTTCTCCTCCCCTTCACCATGAAAATTCCAGTAAACATATTTCCTCCTCATCCTATCTTCCTCTCCTTTACTACATTAGTGTAAATATCTTGGTAGCACGGTCGGGTAGTAAGACGTGGTGTACAAATAATAATTGTGGGACATAATGGCATTTGTAGTAACTTGAACAAGGAGGGTTATGTCAATTTAGATTATTTATTATAAAAATAGCTGATAGCTTGCCAACCAACTTGTGAACCAATTTATGCTACATTTGATGCCAAATAAAATCAAATCAAAGGCATACATTATTTATAATTTAATTATTTTTAATACAGCAAAGACCCGATTATTTTAGATCCAATCGTTCAAATTTCCATACTATGCAAGTTTTCGTACTATTAGAATTTTTGTACTATCCGAGTTTTAGTTTTATTTGATTTCTCGTACCATCCCAGGTTCCCTTATTATCTGAGTTTTAATTTTATCCGAGACTCCGTATTATTTGAGATGATAACAAAATGTATGCTTCAGAGAATTGTATAGGAAATGGATTACTCTAAGAGTCGCGATTATCCAGCCTTCGGTTATCTCGCCCTCCGTAATATCCAGCCCGGTTTTTGGTGCTAGAAAGTGCGTTTTAAAATAAACAAATCTGTACATATCCACTAGTAATTAATAAAAATATTGATCGCAAACGTCTTACAGCTGGTACATTGGAGACAGCTAAGCATGACTGCTACGCATGTGGTTGGCGTATAATACAGTACTATTGATCTGTGTAGATAGCAGCTCTGTTTTGATGTGGCTGGAAACAGAAGCTGTGTCAAGGGAGGTGCAGATAGCAGCACTGTTTTGATTTGGCTGGAAACAGAAGCTGTGTCAAGGGAGGTGTAGATAGCAGCACTGTTTTGATTTGGCTGGAAACAGAAGCTGTGTCAAGGGAGGTGTAGATAGCAGCACTGTTTTGATTTGGCTGGAAACAGAAG
>CABFWB010002553.1:20867-48957 GCA_902151455.1 Timema bartmani | reverse complement strand
TCACCCATTTTTGTACTTTCTATAGATAAACCAATTTGGAGTTAAATAGGAAACTAAGGTAATTTGAAATTTGTTTGTGTAAGTTTGAAAATATAGCAGGGGTAAAAAGTATAATTCAACCAGAAACCATTGAGTTGTATCTCTATGATATTATTTATGCTTTACTTTTGTTTTGTTTTATATTTACAGGAAATTAAAATTAATTCCGAGTATCTTACCTCGATTTACCTAGATCTAAAAATTAATACAAAAAAAATAATATCAAAGAATATTTTTATTTCAAATTTGTAAAGTCATAAACTCAACTTCATGTACAATTAACTGATACAGTCTAATCAAGTATGAGTATATTAAACACATGATTTTATCTGTAAAACTTAAAGCTTATTGTTAAAACTCTTACATTGTAAAAAGGGTAATTTAATCAGTATGTATTTTTCACATTAATTTAAGGGAAAAAGTCACCATTTTAGTTGATTTTTATCATGCGTTTAGTAAATATATTTTAAAAAACATTCTAATTTCTAATTAATGAATTTAACATATATTTCGTAATAAGATGTATTTTCTAGCTACTTTCTCATATCTAATTAAATATTCTCATTAAGTAATGCGATATTCGAAACTTCTAATCAACTGAATTAATTGGTCAATGGCAAGACGTGATGAATCCAGTGATATCAATGGTAAGAGTCGAAAATTAGAAGGAATATTTTGTTTAAAACAGTAGACAGTCAATTCATACAGCGGAAATATAATCTGGACTGATTAATGTTAATCTCAAAATAAAGAGCAGAAGTTAAAAATTGTCTACTAAAGTGACTGGATACATAACCTTTTGGGAAACTGAGTACTGCGCATGTATTACACGTGTAAACGCTAACATAGACGTGAAGATGAAGAAGATAGTTTGCTGCCAATCTAGTTTTTGGCTACTTTTATAAGGTTCGTGTTTGATTTATGACCGACTGAACCATTATTTATTTTTACACTTAAAAAAAAAATTCCCGCCTCACCACTGATGCTTACAAACTGTTAATAAAATGTTACAAATTATACCCACTTGCTGTTTCTATGAAAATTGATCCTCTCATGAGAAACTATAGTCTGATTTCCATAGGAAGCCTATTATTTGAAAATTGGAAAATCATGTTGACAAAATGGCAGGGAGTGAAAAATTGTATTTACATTATTAGTCCGTTTAATTAAAAATGTAAGGATAAATTATACAGTAATCAATAAGAAAGTGTTATCGGATGATTTTGATAACTTTTTAGATGCATTTTATAATTAATAAATCCAATAAGACTTATTTTTTATAATGCAGAGCTTCAGTGATTTTCAATCAATGTTACTGGTCGAAAGTTGGCTTCCTATAAAATTCAGGATATCAAACTTTTTTTATTAGCTGTATTTTTATAATAAATATTTTTTAAAGATGTTCTTGATGTCGTTAGCTTTATGAAGTTCATATTCCAGATAAATACTTAACGAACGTAAAATAAACTAAGATTATTATTTTTTTTAAAACATTATTTAGCTGTATATTTCCCTGGTGCGTTCAAGTAGCTCTAAAATAGAAACAAAATAAAAAATGAATTATTTACATGCTATACATTTTATAATCGACGATTGTAAGGCCCATTTATAGGAATGATAATTAAGAGCGTTCATCATAGCAGGCCCAACTCGGCTCCTGGCTTGCATCTGCGTTTGCTTGTGTGTGTATGTGTGCGTATGTGTGTGTGTGTGCGCGTGCGTGAAGTATGGGAGTAAAAGAGAAAAGAAAAGACCTATGACATGTCAGAAATGTGTGCAGTTCATTCGTATTTGAATGATCACTCGAAATTTTCTGCGGTGACGATAGGTGAAAAAGTGACAAAGTTTATCGGTAATAACTACAGTATGTCCCTATTATGACAGAATGAAGATTTGTTTACAGTGCTTATTTGCGAAGCCATTATGAAATGGTCAAAAACGGTCTTTTCAATGTAGTTTTTATCAAAATGTAATTTAATATCTCAACAATGTTATATATCAAGAACGTATATTAACTCTTTATCTCCATTAATGTTTAATCAGAAATTATCTACGTGCGATAGTATTGGTGTAAATTTAACATTTATAGCCGATTGTATCATAGAGTTGATGGGTATTTGATGCACGCTCTTAACTTCAAGATCTCAGCCTGTTGACAAATTAAATCTTAAAAGAATTCTGGTTCGAATATAGGCTGGGACATGTTTGCTGGTGTCAAATAAGTTTAGCAATTGATTCGGATCTCATTATGAGTGTAAATAGGCCCACTTATGTTAAACTGAGGTAAAATATGATATTTCAAGTGATAAACAAAGTTTGCAATGTCTTGGAATGTTGCCAGGGTAAGCAGAGTTAAACTGAATTTGTGAATATTTCTCGTCCCTCAGTAAAACACTCGTTGCTAAGGTATAAACGAACACACATTCCCATGTGAGGTGTTTAGAGCAGAGTCTATGTATGATTGGTCAAATGGGGACAGAGTGGGGGAGAACATATCACAGGTACAGTTTCAACAATCTCTGCTTACCCTGGCAGCATTCCATAACACGTCACTGAAAGCTTGTGATGTTCTGTTTTATATTGTTATATGTTTAAAATGATCTATATATGTCATTTTTATAATCTTTCATTGATTAAAAAAACTAAATACAATATTTTATGAAATTATCAATAATTTTAAAATAAGTGGTTGGTACTATGCTAAAACAAAACGTCATTTGTAGATTTTGAAACAAACTATACAAAATATCCCTTACCTTTTCAGCCTGACTGTACATTTCGTCCGCCATTTGTTTACCCATATTTTGTACCATCGAGTGAAATACCCCATCTACATTTCGAAGCAACACGTAAGGATGATCAAATTCCTGGAAATATAGAAAATCAAATTATTTTTTTGTTAGACCCGCTTCGGTGATCTAAGGGTCTAAGACGTCACTCTCGCAGTAAGCTAGACTGCCAATACAGACTGGGAGATTGGGGTTCAAATTCCATTCGGGTCAACTGAGGGTGGTTTTTCTTAACTGGTTCTTTACCCTCTTTCCACACAAATGTGGTTACACTTTCTCCAAATTTAACCTTCTTCATCCCTAATACATTAACGTAATTAGTATACATCCGTATGATTTTAATGGGTAGTAAGACGCTGTAGTAAAAAAAAAAGATTGTTGGCGTGGATGCCTCATGATGACTTCCACTTACGAGAAGAACATTAACCACACGTGATCGTTAACTGATCGTGATCCTGGCATAAAAGGTGATCTTACCGCTAAAGTTCCCGCGTCCATGACGATTATCCTGTCGCTATGCATTATGGATGATAATCTGTGGGCGATGGTCAACACTGTGCAATCGCTAAACTTGCGTCGCAAAGTGTTTTGGATCAGTTCGTCCGTCCTGGAATTTCAAAAAACAAACAAGGATATATATATATAAATCCACAAAGGTGGGCACGCGGTCATTTAGTTTGGTTTGTTAGTGATGGGGAGGTTTCTATTTGAATACTGGCTGAGTTGTTGTTTTTTCTAAATGGTTTACCACTTCCCATCCAAGCAATTGAGGGTAGAATTCCTTTAAATTCAACCTTCGCCATCCCTAACACATTGGCGTACCATTCTAATGGGCTTACCATTTCCCGTCAAAGTAAATGAGGGTACAATTAATCTAAATTCAACTTTACTCATACCTAACCAATTAGTATACCACCCGAAAAGGTCGTAAGCCACGTTGCCAAGAGAAAATCTATAAGAGACGCAACACCCAGTCCTCCGACCGTCAATTCATGATTGTGACAGTAGAGGCAGAGATTTCACCAATGATGAACTTTGAGGCCGTCACGGGTTTCGAACCTCGTGACCCTTATTCCAGTGATATAAACTGTTAACAGACTGAGCTAAAGTGTCAAGACTTGCGCAAACAAAATAAACTTACTGTGGGTCTACATTTGCTGTCGCTTCGTCTAGGACCAAGATCTTGTTTTTCCTCAAGAGGGCCCTCGCCAGGCATACCAACTGTCTCTGCCCGACGCTAAAGTTGGAACCGCCTTCAGAAACCGGTGCGTGAATACTCGATGGTCCTTGGTGTATCTCCTTCAGCTCGACCTATCGACGTTCAATCACGTGACAGGTCATTCAAATGTTGTTCTACCTTTCATCATCATCATCATCATCATCATCATCATCATGAACAGCTTACAGCCACTGGCTGGGTCTGTTTGGAACATAAGCCTCTCCAAGATATCCTTNCCCCCCACCATATCTAACATCCTCTTGGGCATCCTTCCCCTCTCTATTCTCCCCACACGGCCGTACAACCTTAGTCGTGCCTTCTCTATCCTGTCCTGGACTGGATCTTCCTTTACTATTCATACTACCTTTAAATTGGCTTATTCAGCGGCGTGGCGTGTAGTGTTGCCAAGCTAAGCAAGATTTATTAAAACACCACTAGTGATAAGTTCTCTCCCAACCGCTTCGGTGGCCGAATGATCTAAAATGTCACTCTCGTGTTAGACTAGCTTGATGATGATGGGGCGATGGAGTTCGAGTCCCGGTCAGATCTACTGATGGTGGTTTTCCCTAAATGGTTCCCCACTCACCTTCCACGTAAATGCGAGTATATTACCTCTAAAATACTTCCTTTCTCATCCTAGCCTCATTAGAGTAATCATCAAGAAATGCGTATAACCTGAACAGGTAGTAAGACTCGGTGATAGAAAACAAAACCTACCTCATCCAAGGTTTTCCTTAGAACGTCTTCAGAAAACTCGTCGAAAGGATCCAAGTTCTGTTTGAGTGTCCCGCTAAAAAGCACTGGTTCTTGAGGGATGATGGAGATATGGCCGCGCAAGTCGTGAAGTCCGATGTCACAGATGTTCACGCCGTCTATGAGGATATGACCCTCGATATCCGCCGTTCTAAAAAGGGCCGAGATCAGGGACGACTTGCCAGCCCCGGTCCTACCCACGATGCCCACCTGGTGTGAGTATAAAACACATTTTAAAAAAATAACATCAAAACTGAGGGTTACTGTTGGTTTCAAAGGAGTGTGGACCTGAATATGACCAGGATAGGGAATTTATTTTATTTATTTATTTATTTATTTATTTACTTATTTACTACGTCTTTTGCTTGTTTTTTTACCTCATTTCACCACTCGTTAGGTTTATACATGGATGATATTTACACTAATGTGTTAAGAATGATAAACGTGTAGTTAAAAAGTAAGTATATATACCCATACTTGTATGGAGGAAGAGTTAAAAACATTCTTTATAAAAAAAATACCCTCAGTGGACCCAACTGGGTTTCGAACCCCGATATCCACGTTATCAATAGTCTAGTCTAATGTGAGAGTGATATATTAGACCATTCAACCATCGAGGTGGGTTCCATATGTATTAATTATGGTAATATGGTAGGAGTGAGGAGGCTAGAATCTAGTAGAAATGTGCTAGTACTTGCGAGGGAGAGTGGGAAACTATTAAGTTAAAACTAGCCTTAATACATCCATCTTGGATTTTAAACGATGCCTCCCTAATTAGGAAAGTGGTTTGTAGGTGATGTGAGTGATCGTGCAGTTCTAGGCGTGATCACATAGATAGAGTTAGTTTTTATGTCATGAGCTGATTTAAGGGGTAGTATTTAGGTATTTGGGTTATTTAACTACTTGGAGGTATTTGAGTAATTTAAGGTATTTATGAATTTGGTTTATTAATAATTTGGGCTATTTTGGTGCTTGAGTTACTAGGGTGTTTTGTTTATTTAGGTATTTGGGTTATTTATAGAACCATACGAATTTGATTAGTAGTGAAAAAAATTAATCTTTTACTTGATTTGTTTGTTTACGCTGCACCATAACCCCGTTAGATAGAATGATTAGGCAACCACTTGGTCATCTTTGTGATGTGTGTAGCATACTTTGTCATCCAACTATTAAATTAAGACACTTAATAATTATAATATATTATGAAAATAATAATTTGAAAATTATCACCTAATTTCTAGTTTTTTTCTTTCTAAGAGATTGATTCACTTAATGGCCTTGGTGCCTAAATGACAGGCCAGTAATTATTATAAATAAAACCGTAAGAGAAAAATTATTAAGTCTTTGAAAAAAATAGTGCGGAAATTTGATGCATCATATTAAAATGTATTTATAGCAGACTTTACCTTTTCAGACGGTAATATATTGAAATTAAGATTCTTCAAAACGGCCGTCTCCATAGCGTTGTAACTGAGGTAGACCTTGTTGAATGTAATACTCCCCTGTGAAGGCCAATCTTCTGGTGGACTCTTTCCTGAACAGGAACAAATTTCAGTAAGTTTTCTTAGTGACGTGTGTATTTATTTACCAGAAATAGGACCCTAGATTCCTAAAAACTTCGAATCCTCAGACACTCAGATCCTCTAGTCCTAAAATCTTTAATATTTTATAATTAAGGATTCAAGATTCGAAAAAAAGTAAAATAATACATTTTCCATTTTTTTAATAGCGCCTCGCCTTACTACCCGTTTGTGTTATACGCCTATGTGTTAGGGGTTAGGAAGGTTTAATTTGGAGGAAGTCCGTCTGCGTTCACGTGGAGGGAGAGTGGAAACCCATTTAGGGGGGGGAAAACCTCAGTTCACCCGACCGGTGTCAAACTCCGATATCCCCGTCTTCAACAGTCTAATCCAACATGCGAGTAGCGCGTTAGATCATCCGGGGTCACGGAAGGGCGTTTATCAAATTTCGAATCGGGATTTGTTTAACCCAGTTAACTGCGATATTGACACCTTATTCCGCAACATTGAGATTGAGATTGAGATTGGTTGAGATTCATACCCTAACCTTACAATCACCTAACCTAACCTAACCTAACCTAACCTACTTGACACCTTGAACCACGTCACGCTGAAGGCTTACTGTGGAACTTACATGCTCACTGAAAAAAAAAAAACAGGTCACATGACGAGCTCTAAAATAATCTTAAGATTTCCACCACACCAGCGTGTGATGTTCTGCTTAGAGTTCATCCCGCCTCAGTGGCGTAGTTAGCTAACGTGCTAGTTTCGTGTTGATCTAGACTACCAAGGACGGGGAGATAAGAGGTTCGAACCTCACTCGGATGTACTGATGGTGTTATTTCCTTAAATAGTTTTCCACTTTCCTCCCACGTAAATACGGGTTCACTTCCTCTATATTCAACTCTTTCTCATTCCTAACCCATCAGCGTAATAATTAGTACTTGAGCGTATAGCCCGAGTGGGTAGTAAGACGCTGTGCTAAGTACCTGGTTCACTCTGCAGCGGTGGTTCGCTAGGTAAGTTACTGAACTCCAGCACTCTCTCGACTGACGTCATCTGGTTCTCTAGTTCGGCCGATTGACATATCCCCCACTGTAAGATACCGACCAGGCCTATCGACTGGGTGATGGCCAGACCAACGTCGCCGTCATAAACGTCTGCAAGAAAAATAACCAGATGCGTTTTATTTGCCAGACTACGAGGGAAAATGATAGAAAGGACTAAGAGGGAAAGTCACATTATATACGTTTTCTAGAACAACCTTTACATCTCAAACCTCATAAGGACCCCGAAAAATACTATTTTTTTGTTTAATTAAAATATAACTGAGACCTATTTTAGCCATAATATAAAGTGCTGACCCGCCTCGGTGGCGTAGTTGGCTAACGCGCTAGTCGTGTTGAGCTCGATCGCCGAGGACTGGGAGATCGAGGTTCGAATCTCGGTCGGGTGAACTGGGGGGTGGTTTTTCCTAAATGTTTTTCCACTCTCCCTCAACTAAATTCGGGTTCACTTCCTCTAAATTCAACCCTCCCAATTCATAACCCATTAGCGTAATTAGTACTTAAGCGTGTAACCCGAACGGGTAGTAAGACGTGGTGCTAAATATTATTATTATTATTATTATAAAGGGCTGGACATTAGAAAGATGGCTTGATTGTCAAACATATGGCAGAACTAACTCAATCTGAGTTAACCCCTTTTGGACTTAAGCCCTTTTCCTCTCTACCCTTTAATATTATAATACTAATACTAATATTTCTTGAAGTATTCTCAAATACGTAGAGTTTTTTTTTTTTTCATTTAGAAAGACAAAAGGATTCGTGCTTTCTCAGAAAGAGAAAGTATTGTAGTCGTGAACATTCTAGAACCTCGAGATAATTCTTAAGGTGGGTTTAAAGGGGGCGTGAAAAGAAAAAGCCAGTGGTTTTTTTTTTCAGTTTTTATGGCAAAATTTTTTCTGGTCAAAATAAATCAAACATTGCTCCAGTAGAAACATATATAATTTAATTTTCTTCATGTGGTGATATCAACAGTTGTTGATTATCTGTCAAGTGGTGTCCTGGAATTTAATGACAACTTTTCTTCATCATTTAAAAAATGTCTTACCTAATGCCGCTAAGCTCATGATGGATATTCAGAAACTGTCTACACATATCATTTAAGCACTCAAAAAAGTGAGTCTATCTACTTATCTATCTCAATTCTCCCTACCCCTCTGTATGTTTTTCAACCTATCTAATATATCATTTGGATTAAGCTGGAATCGAACCTAGGTACACCCTAGATTTACAACTGACACTTTACAAACTTAACAATTTATATAACATTTAATTTAAAAGCATAACCATTGTAGGATTTTAGTAAAAGTACTTTTTTTTAATTTAAAAAATTTTTGACTGTGGCCAATATTGATAGCATTTTTACTATCCTATTATTATTATTATTATTATTATTATTATTATTAGCACCGCGTCATACTACCCGTTCGGGTTATAAGCATTTACGCTAATGTGTAATGGTAGGGTGATTGTGAGATGAAAATGGAGGACCTACAGTTTAACGTGGGATCCGAACCACGGTGGAGGCCTGGCATTCCTCACATTCACAAGTTGTGATTAATACACGTCTTGTCAGAGGTGAAGGAAGGGTTTGGCAATCAGATAAATCTGTGCCGGTACCGAGGATTGAACCCCGGATCCCCCAGCACAGAAGTCTGACACCTTACCCCCTAGACCGCCAGGTCACCGCTACTATGTTGCTAGTATTTTATAGGTACTGATAGTATATATAAAAAATGAGAGTTGTATATCACATTTCTTGACGTATTAACAAGTGAAAGTAAGTCTAGAAACTTTTCTACCTATTAACCTCTTACTATGGACTATAGTAACTTTTATAACTGTCGAATAAAAATCTTACAATGAAAATTAGAATATACCTGTTTCTAAAACTAGAAAACTTAATGTGACGCAAGCCAAGAATAGCAAACACACGATATCCATCCACATCCCAAAAGCTCTTCCTGATACCATGGATAGATAAAACGCTGACGAATGAAGATCCTGGAATTAGAACAATATTTTTAGCACCGCATCTTAATAATCATTCGGTTGATATGTATACTTAATATAATTATTAGCACCGCGTCTTACTACCCGTTCGGGCTATACGCACTTACGCTAATGTGTAATGGTAGGGTGATTGTGAGATGAAATGGAGGACCTACAGTTTAATGTGGGATCCAAACCACGGTGGAGGCCTGGCACTCCACACATTCACAAGTTGTGATTAATACACGTCTTGTCAGAGGTGAAGGAAGGGTTTGGCAATCAGATAAATCTGTGCCGGGTATTGAGGATTGAACCAGGGACCCTCTGCACAGAAGTCTGACACCTTACCACTAGGTTACCCTAATACTTAGTAATTACACTAATTTGTTATATATGAAGAAGTTTGAATTTATAGAAAGTGTACCCTCATTTGCGTGAAGGGAGATTGGATAACTATGTATAAAAAAACAATAATTACACCCAACCAGAATTCGAAACATGATATCATAATTGACCGTGCTCAAGATCGTTTAACATTGTACTTAAAGGAAATAAGCAAATTTTCCCATTTTATAGAGGCACTGTTAAAAAATTCCGAATGAGTTAAAGTCCAGTTGTTCAATCAGGCAGGGCTATGAGTGGTTCGGAGTTCACTAAACCCGTGATTTAAGACGCTGATCAACTTACGGGTGGGTTAGATTATATGTGAACAAATATAGGGCTATTTTCAGGTGGTTTTTTTTTTTAACTCATACCTGGTGAGTATCGAATTCTTGTTTGAGAATCTCCTGTGCTTCGAAGGCCCTGATTGTTGTCAGGCCTTGCAGTGAAGCGTTTAGGTGCGAGAACACTGGGCTGCGAGCTGAAAATGCTATTATTGGAATCAACCCTCTAGACGAGAGGTGAGAAACATGTTTCAATGTACCCACAGTTGTGGCGAATGAGAAGTAAAATTCAGCATAATATGTGGAGAAAAAAAATTGAGAAATTAGGTTTCATAATCGAACGTTTATAACAACACACACTTTTTTTTAGATGTTTCGAGAAATTTAGGCTTACAGTTTGACTGGTCAGTTACAACTGCCTCAGATGCAAATGATGAAAACTGTTCAAATTTAAAATGTTAGACAGTTTAGTGAGAAATTTGACAATTCTTTGTCTGAAATAAAAAAATTAAACGAAGTGTTGGCGGAGGAGATTATTGGATGGAAGTGTTGGATCAAGGACTTTTCAGAAAACGCAAAAAGCTGAATGCCTCCAATGACAAAGAAATATCAAGTTACAACCATTACACACCATAAGGAATAAATTTGTTTACTGTGAGAGCTGGTAAATTAAAATTCGCCACACTTTTGTGGCCAATTCACCACTTGTGGCAGTTGGTAACAGGTTCTCCCACCTTGGGTCTAGATCAGGGATGTTAAATTTGCGGCGCGCGGAACTTATGAGGAACCATAATGCAATGAGACCCTATTTTTACTTTTATAGATGTCAAGGAAATAATTCATTTTGGAATGTGGTGTTTGCGAGATTGGTATAATTTGTAGAATTTTGGTAGATGAGGTTGGTGTACCAAATCTGTACTTTTTCTTCAACATGGGTCAATTCCCAACAACAATTTGTTGAAATTGTGCAACAAATATTTGTAATATTTGTCAGCATATGTGCTAACTAATTGTTGTTAGTTCACATTAAAATTAAACCAAACACATGAGATCTTGGATTACGGACACACAATTGTCAATAATTATAAAAACTGCTCTTAAATCAGATTTAAAGCTCTAAATAAATACAGTTGGCGTAATTAGATGTTTCAAATGTATGTTTAAAAAATATGGCTGTTTTATATAAAGAGCCTATTACTTTATTTTTATTTTAAGGTTAAGATACTACATTGGATTTGTTTTTACTAAAGATAATGATAATGCAGATTTTTTAATGTGTCCCCTTCAGTATACCTAATGTTCAATGTGTCTCTTATGATCCAACATACCTGCCTTATACCATTCGACAGCCGAAGAGGGGTACTGTTTTAATTAATATGTGATTTAAAACATATCCCTTAATCGTTGTAATTACTCACTGATTCCTTCGAGTCTCTGTACATTCCTTGAAGTGGACACATATATCCTCCTCAGCAGGTAGAAAGTGACAAACATGATCAAGGTGGGCAGCAGGATCCAATAGTTGACGATCACGACCAATACTATCACTCCAACAAGGTTAAACCCGATCTTGAAACTAAAAAAAATTCACTCATCAGTAAACTACCCTTAATTTAAGGTATAGGATTAAAAAGTTTTAAAAAATGTTTCGACACAGTAATATAATATATAAATACAAAGTTTGAACAAAATCCATAAAACCATTTCTTATCCTGAGGCCAGGGACAGAAACGTAAAATTCACTTTTTATGATTCGTGGGGCAGGGGAGGGGGGGCAACATAAAACGTAGTTTCATCATAAACTCGAGATCGAAAATGTTAATGGTTACAACACTTTATATTTAAATAAAAGGTAAAAAATTGGCAGCTTCTTTATTTTCATTTATAATTCATGTAGCTGGCAGTTTTTTGTTTGTATTTTTTGTTAGTTTTTCTCTAGCTTTCTTAGTATGAAAAAAAAGTGTCCGAAAATTTAAAATTGCGTGTAGCTCTGAAGGTGATCAGAAGTAGAGTGTAATAAAAAAATGTAGAAAGAAGTTTATTTGTTTTTTATGAAGGCCTAGCCTGTTACTAATATTAATTTGATATATCCATAGGTCAAGTCATTTAATCTGAATCTGTCGCTTTTTTATGAATTTTATAAACATCTATAAAATAATATTGATAATTTGGTAAAATGTTATAAATGTTGGCCGCCAAATAAATGTTTATATTTTCTAAATTGTTATTTATAATGTAATCCTATCATATATATGTTCATTTTTACTAAATATGTATGCGTACTTCATAATGGATTGATAAGTAGTTCTCAAAATATAGAATTAAATGTTGTGTTGAATAATATTCATATTTATAAAAAAATATTAATATTGAAATAATCCTTCAATTTACAATCAGAGTAGCTTAAACTAAATAACCATTATTGTTCTTAGAACGATGGTTAAAAGATTATATTAAGCCTTAATAACTTACAGTTTTTTTTAAAACTGCCACTTTCACTATTCCCGCCTTTCAGAATTTCAATTTATTTTCATTAAAATAAAATTAATCTAACTTTAAAATTAACTTTTAGATCTCCATACAAGACGTATAACTCCGCACGTACCTGCAAACAATCCAGTAAAATTAAGGGCAACTGCTCATCAATTTGGCCCATATCTTTTGAAAATCTGTTCAGGATTTGACCTAAAGAAAAACAAAAGTTGCTAACGACTCTTGGTAAAGAAAATGAAAATGAAAATGAAAATATTTGCAAAAAATTAAATAAGCTTGAAAAGAATCACATACAAAAGTCCTATAGCTTTAAATCCGCGTTGGTGATCATATGGTCTAAGCCAAGGCGTCTCTCTAGACTGCCTTTGATGGGGATATTTGAGTTCAAATCTCGGTCGGGTGTACTGAGGGTGGTTTCTTCTAAACGGTTTTCCATATTCCCTCGCCGCAAATGTGGGTACCCTTCCTCTAAATTCAGCCTAATTCATCCCTAACACATTAATGTAACGTGTTCATATGTGTAGAGCGGGTAGTAAGACTCCTTTGGATTTTGGATATTTTACAGTTACCAGTAGCCATTAAATAGTATTTATATTAAATTTTTTTTATAAAACTGATGTTATTCTTATGTGTAATTAATTTAATTTTAATAATAGTAAAAAAAATAATTTAGCACCGCGTTTTATTTACCGATCGAGATTCGAACCTTGATCTCCCCAACTTCTGTATTTTAGTCTACCACGAGAGTGGCGCGTTAGATCATATGGCCACCGAAGTGGCTGAGTGCTTTTATAAAATAATATATATATTTTAAAAAATTGTAAAAATAGCTGTTTTTTTTAACTGAACAATGCATATAGTAATGGTCGCACTGTCTATGGCGTCGGACTCACATTTTTTAATATTTTTTAAAAATTATGATGGAAAGATCTATCTCTTAATCTTGTTATTTTCCTACACTTTCTTACTGTGAAAAAGGGGAGGGGGAAATGCCCAACTTATCGACAACCCTGGTGCCAAAGGGGATTTTTTTTTCCTAAAAAAAAAAATAGACACCAAAAAAAATTTCGCAACCCGATCCAACCTCATCTCACCTGAAGGGTTGACGGTGAAGAAGCTCATGACGGACCTGATGACGCCACTGAACATGGCGTTGTGGAGTTTAGTGGAGGCCCTCATGCACACGGAGAAGAATACAAAGGACCTCGTCAGGATGACG
This sequence comes from Timema bartmani, assembly GCA_902151455.1. Lineage (NCBI taxonomy): Eukaryota > Metazoa > Arthropoda > Insecta > Phasmatodea > Timematidae > Timema > Timema bartmani. The sequence continues at coordinate 35,204 of CABFWB010002553.1, read as the reverse complement.
GCCAAGGTCACCAGGGTGAGTCCCGCGTAGATCTCCGAGCACGTGTCTCTGGTGAGTAAACTGTGAGTCGCTGAGTGGACCGGCCCTGTCGCGTTCCCGGTGTCCGTCGAGACGCTACCGTCTGCGGAGCTGAAAGGCGTCGGTTCTGGGGGGGTTGTGTTCCTGGCGCTCTCTATCTGTGCCCTGTGAAAATATATATTAGTTTTTTTTTTTTTAATAAACTGTGTTGCAGAAACATTCAGGCTTCTTTATCTATATATCAGCGGTACTCAACTATTTTTTAGCATCGTGTCTTACTACCCGTTTGGATTATACGGTTATGTACTAATTAAGCTAATGGTTTTAGGGATTAAGAAAGATATATATAGAGGAAGTGTCCCCACATTTTCATCTAAGGAGAGTGGAAAAAACACCTTGAGTACACCCGATTGAGATTCTAACCTTGATATCCCCGTTATCGGCAGTCTAGTCTACTGTGAGAGTAGCGTTAGACCACGCGTCAGATATAATTTATGTTTAGCTTTGTACCCCCATAATGTTTGGTGTATAATACAAGCTATATATATTCTATAGTCTATATCTGAAACAAAACTGACACTCCCAGATCGCGTGTCCTTACGTCAGAGTGCGTCAAATTATACAGGTGTACAATATATTACATTTTGTGTACCCCTGGTGGTACGCGAACCCCAGGTTGAATATCACTGATCCAAACTATACTTATAGCTCTTAAGATATGCGAATGGAAATACTGTAATATACATTACTATAGAAACATAATCGGGGAAAATAGTATCGCATTTCAACGAAGAACATACATGAGCTAGTACTGTGGATTTTCAACTCTCCATTCCTCAAAACTCTATTTAAAAGATTATATTTGTCAATAAAACAAAAAACATTGGTTTTATCAAATTTTTTTTTCTAAAAAAAGGTAGTTTACTTTTAAGAGCCTTACAACTTTGCAATAATAAGCTATTTCAAAACATGCTTCTATAGCCGCATAGTCTTAGGCGCTACTATCGCATTAGACTAGACTGATGAAGACGGGAAGCTCGAGATAGACTCACCAGTAAGAAAGCCAGTAGTCACTGCTACTAGCCAGGGTCTGGGTCATCGTGTTGGTGAAGAACATTAAGAACATAGACTCACCAGTAGGAGAGCCAGTAGTCACTGCTACTAGCCAGGGTCTGAGTCATCGTGTTGGTGAAGAACATGAGGAACATAGACTTACCAGTAGGAGAGCCAGTAGTCACTGCTACTAGCCAAGCTCTGGGTCATCGTGTTAGTGAAGAACATGAGGAACATAGACTCACCAGTAAGCGAGCCAGTAGCCACTGCTACTAGCCAAGCTCTGGGTCATCGTGTTGGTGAAGAACATGAGGAACATAGACTCACCAGTAAGAGAGCCAGTAGTCACTGCTACTAGCCAAGCTCTGGGTCATCGTGTTGCTGAAGAACATGAGGAACATAGACTCACCAGTAAGAGAGCAAGTAGTCACTGCTACTAGCCAAGCTCTGGATCATCGTGTTGGTGAAGAACATGAGGAACATAGACTCACCAGTAGGAGAGCCAGTAGTCACTGCTACTAGCCAAGGTCTGGGTCATCATGTTGGTGAAGAACATGAGGAACACCATGAAACAGTTGCCACCGGCCCTCAGGTAACTCAGGTACACCTGGTTGTCTACCTTACCCCTGGTGCGCAATTCACCAGCCCTGTCCGGTGCCTCTGGTTCAGCTTCTTTTCCGGGCCCCGTGCTCTGTCCCAGGGACAAACAACCCCGGTTATATGAAGAGGTCAACCTCGGTCGAATTACGGTGAAGTTCTCGCTTTAAGACCCGATGTTTGTGGGTTCAACCACGGGAAGTGAAGACATCGATTGTGGCATGTAAAAATAACCCTGGGAGGTATGTGGAAATACCTTTCCCGGCAAAATGTAATGTCCCTCTCGATCATAGAAATTCTCGTATGCTGATGTAATCACTCGGTTCAGAAATTGCACGTTAAATACCTCAAACAAATAAAAGATAATAAATATATGGTTAGTAAAAACTTCTAATGATTTACTTTCCTAAGTATTACTGTACCACCGATTGACTGTAGATGGCTAGGTCTGTAGTTAACCTTATTAAAGTTAGTTAACATTTGTATTTCTATGGTATTTAACTTATTACTTTAATGTTAATCCTCTTATCAAAATGGTTGATATCAAATTTAATGTCCTTGCATGTATTTTAAGCTTACAGTATTTATTTCATACCTACACCATAAACATGTTTGTAGAGTATTTTTTATCATAACAATATTTTTTAATATATGTACAACACTTTTATAAATGCAAAATCCTCTGAGTGAGCTTAAGCTATATGGATCATTTAATTAATTACTAAAATAGTAATAATTACCGGCGTGAACGTTCCGTAGCTGTGCCTAGTTCCAACGAGGGCCGTCGCATCGTCCTTGTCGCGCGCCACTGCTGCGGAAGAACACAAGGTGGTCTAAATAGATAGATAGATCATTCGATTAGTTCATAAGCTGAGGAAGGGATGCACACAAAGCCATCTCACTACAGAATGAATAGGAAGGGCCTTATCTGACATATATAAAAGTTACAAGATCTACATTCACGTGTTCATACGTCAATTCATGTGATCTTCAGCTGTCACGTTCCATTTTATTAAATCCGTTCTATAAGACCTTTTATCTTACTTAAATACTACTAAAAATACATGATCCTGGTACGAAATAGGGCCTTCCAGAATAGTTTTCCTACCAAAATCAGATACTCTTAGGAATTTTGATTGATTAACTCGCCTGGTATAATATTTCTGCAGATGTATTGTTTTCAGTGCTACGACCATCTTCAGATTCAGCTGTTTCTGGGACGACTTCGTTGTGGCCCAAAAGCTGGGCAAAGTCGACCCCACTTTCCTGTAGTTTACTGAACGTACCCTCCGCTTCGATCCTTCCCTTTGAGGAAACAATTAATATGAGTTATTAAGAAATAGCAATCAAGAGGTGAAGAAGTAACAGGCAATTTGATTGAATGATAAATACTTTTCTTAATTGTATTTTTGTCATTTTCTTTAATTTGTTTTTAATTACTACTTGCTCGTATAGAGAAAGTGTTGTAATCGTGAACATTTATCTACATTGAGACTAAGATGGGCGTCTTATAGGCACCCAAACTAAAAATAATCTTAAAATTATGTTTGTATCTCTGTATTTATTTCTGTCTATCCATCTGTCTGGTTGTCCTTATGTCTGTATGTCTGTTCCCGTAGCTACAGCCTAAAATATTTAGTAGGTTTCGTTAGAAATTAATATTTAGATGTCATATTATGTTCATACCTTGAAGAAAAATCTTGATTCAACTCCAGCTCTAAAATTAAGGGTAGTTTACTGATGACGGATTTTAGAAAAGTTTAAAGTTTTTCGAAGATGACTATAGCGATGATTTTCAAATTGATTATCTGGGTAGTGTTTTACGTGTTAAATAATACTGTCCACTTGTTTATTTTGTAGGAAAATTGATAAAAGGGTTGTTTACTATGATTTTTGAAAATTGGGAGTTTTAATTTATAATTCAAACATTTTTTTTTTCAAAAAGGATAGCTTGAGAGTGTTTTTCAATAAAGATACGGTTTTTTCCTTCTAGAAAATATTCATACAAGGGTAGTTAATTGATTACTGATTTTTTTTAAATGAATATATGAGAAATTAAGTACTATTTTAACGTACCATTTGTTTTGTATTCATAGCTAGTTAAAGTACCCAGAATTGCCCGGGAGAAATGTTTTTGTTTAACTATCGCACATGGAAGGTAAATTTAAAATTAGTTCCTTTAAGCCTTGCGTTATCCATGGCCTTTTTGCTTCCAATACAGTTTTTTATTAATTTAAAAAATCTAATCAAAATTTTAGAATGTTGGCTTCAAGGTACATATTATGTTCGTGCACAGGGGGCTACTAATTTTCAAAATTTTGAACTCCTGCTTGCGGTAGATATCACACTTTGCTCACGATAGACAAACAAACTCTTCATCTTATTAATTTATAGCCTATATCAAATATAATATAATCTGTAGAGGAAAAATTTTAAATGTAATACTCTTAATAATGTTTGTAAGTCATAAGTAAATAGCCATAAAATGTAAATAAAAACGGTTCAACTGAAAATAAAATGTCTACTCCCTTTCCCGGCACTTTGTTTCATCTCAGTCTTCAGAAAAAAGTTTGGTCAAATATCGCATTAAATTTTCTTACGTGTTCAATTGGAACATAATCAGCGTCTGAGCCAGTTGAAAACGGGTAGTCAAAGTGTAGGCTACATGTCTTGAATACATTTGTTCAAACAGTGTCTGTTGTCCGACACCTTAGCTCAGTAGATAGTGTGTCTCTCTACTGAGTTAAGGGTCCCGGGTTCGATTCCCGACATGGCTGAAAAACTTGTCATTGATGAAATGTGGGGTTAATCTTTAATAATGATGAATTAACGGCTGGTAGCTGGATTTATGTTAGGTTATAAGTCGTGTGCTGATATAATTAATTGGTTTAAAAAAAGTGCACGTTAAATACCTCAAATAAAGGAGGAAATCTTGCTATTTTACCAGCTAAACGAAACGGGACAAGTAAAGCTTGCTATTATACTGGCTAAACGAAGCGGGACAAGAAAAGCTTGCTATCATACCGGCTAAACGAAGCGGGACAAGGAAAGCTTGCTATCATACCAGCTAAACGAAGCGGGACAAGGAAAGCTTGCTATCATACCGGTTACACGAAGGGTACATAAAGAGTGTATCATGTCAGAGGTATAAAAGAATTACCTCGTTAATTATGATAATATGGTGAACATGCTCGAGATATTGCAGTTGATGAGTAATGAGGATGCAGCACTTGTCCCTCAGGAACCCGTTGATACACTTCTCGAACAGATGTTGACCCACGGGAGCGTCAACAGCTGAGAGAGGATCGTCCAGTATGTAAACATCTGCACACCTGTATACCGTTCTGGAAACAAACACAAGACAAACATCTGTTAAACGAATTACATTTTCACACAATCCACGTCTTGGAGCCCATCACGGATTGTAGATATTTACACTAATCGGACATTTAAGAGGAAGTGTGCCTTCACTTTCGTGGAGAGAGTGGGGTGAACTATTTAACAAACAAAACTACATTACAATGCACGGTTGATGCAAGCGCTCTGAAGATTAGAACTTTCTCACCTTGCAAGGTTGATACGAGCCCTCTGAAGCTAAGAACTACCTCACCTTGTAAGGTTGATACGAGCCCTCTGAAGCTAAGAACTACCTCACCTTGTAAGGTTGATGCGAGCCCTCTGAACTAAGAACTACCTCACCTTGTAAGGTTGATACGAGCCCTCTGAAGCTAAGAACTACCTCACCTTGCAAGGTTGATGCGAGCCCTCTGAAGCTAAGAACTACCTCACCTTGTAAGGTTGATGCGAGCCCTCTGAACTAAGAACTACCTCACCTTGTAAGGTTGATACGAGCCCTCTGAAGCTAAGAACTACCTCACCTTGTAAGGTTGATGCGAGCCCTCTGAACTAAGAACTACCTCACCTTGCAAGGTTGATACGAGCCCTCTGAAGCTAAGAACTACCTCACCTTGCAAGGTTGATGCGAGCCCTCTGAAGCTAAGAACTACCTCACCTTGTAAGGTTGATGCGAGCCCTCTGAACTAAGAACTACCTCACCTTGTAAGGTTGATGCGAGCCCTCTGAAGCTAAGAACTACCTCACCTTGTAAGGTTGATGCGAGCCCTCTGAACTAAGAACTACCTCACCTTGTAAGGTTGATACGAGCCCTCTGAAGCTAAGAACTACCTCACCTTGTAAGGTTGATGCGAGCCCTCTGAACTAAGAACTACCTCACCTTGCGAGGTTGATGCGAGCCCTCTGAGCTAAGAACTACCTCACCTTGCAAGGTTGATGCGAGCCCTCTGAACTAAGAACTACCTCACCTTGCAAGGTTGATGCGAGCCCTCTGAACTAAGAACTACCTCACCTTGTAAGGTTGATACGAGCCCTCTGAACTAAGAACTACCTCACCTTGTAAGGTTGATACGAGCCCTCTGAAGCTAAGAACTACCTCACCTTGCGAGGTTGATGCGAGCCCTCTGTCCCCCACTGAGAGACACCCCTCTGTCTCCCACAACTGTCAGGTCCCCGTGGGGCAACAGCTCCAGATCTCTCTCCAAGGCGCAGACCAGGATGACCTCCTTGTACCACTCCTCGAGGTAAGGTTCTCCGAACGTTATGTTGGCCCTGACTGTACCCGCGAAGAGCCAGGGTTCCTGAGACGCGTAGGACAGCTTCCCCTTAACGGTCACGGAACCGCTTGTGGCGGGTAGTTCTCCGAGGATAGCTTGGACGATTGACGACTGAAATTATTACAGGACACGGTCATTGACGAATAAGTCAATCATGACTACAAATATTTATATCAGAGATGGGATCCTTAAATCCTTGAACCCTAGAGTCCTTAAGGATATTCGAGGATTCGAGAAAATATTGGATTAAATAAAAATATATTTTTCTCAAAATTTTGAGTTGAAATTTGACAATTGAAAGACGCTGAATAAGACAAGGTGCAGTGGAGCGGACTGGAGTCACAAGGCAGAGGAAGAAGGACGTGGCGAAAAAAGGAAAGGACTGGAGACACAAGGCAGAGGAAGAAGGACGTGGCGAAAAAAGGAGAGGACTGGAGACACAAGGCATAGGAAGAAGGACGTGGAGGATAAATGAGAGGACTGGAGTCACATGGCCGAAGAAGAAGCTTGGAGAGATTGACAGGAATGGAAGAGGTTGTGCCGGATTACCCACGAAGGTAGAAACATCCAGTGATGATGATGATGATGATTCAAGATTCTGATTCGTAAGCTAGTGTATTCGACCCACCTCTAATTAACACATTTAATTTAATTTTATCTGTACAAGGTAAGTATTAGATTTGTATGCAGAGATCTTTTTTTTCTCACTAGTTGGCTAATGTACAGTAGAACGTCGATAATTTTAGCGTCAAAAATCCGGATTGCCAAGTAAAAATAACCAAAGTTGTATCAATATCAAAGACATGGCCGCCAAAAAAAAATGCACTTCAGCCTTTGTTGGAAAAAAAATTGGAGACTTCTTTCTTTGTCAGTTTTTTTTTTTTTTGCTTTATTTAAATTCCTTCAGAATTTGTGATATTTAGCAACAAAAAAAGAATGTGCAAGTTCATTGTTTAAATAAAATTAAAATGTGTCTACTTTAGTAATTAATTTTCGTGAGTATCCTGTCTATCTATGCTTGTTTTATTATTTTTAATATAGGTACTGTATTTTCGAAAATATGGACAAATTAATAATCCTTAATGAGTCGATCCCAATCAGTCCGAATTACCAAAGCTCTACTGTATTTAAATATTTAAATCATGTCACCGAAAATTATATATAGAAACTTTTAAAACTATTTCCGTCTCGACGATGAACGGTTCTTAATAATATATCTTGAGCATGATTTAATTGATATTTATTCATTAATGCCTTCATAACTTTATAGTCAACACAAATGTGATTTTTGACTTTGGAAACAAGCTAAGATGATCTTCTCATTTATATTTATCAAGTCTGAGATTTTCAAAGGTCTTATAGGGTCTTCAAAGGTCTTTAAGGCCTTTTTAAGTCTCCCTAAGGGGTTTGAAAGATTATCCAAACTCTAAAGGGTTTTCAAATGTCCTTACTTGGTTTTAGGCGTCTCTAAAGGGTTTTAAGGACTCTTCTATGGATATTAAAGGTCTTCAAGGTTTTTTTTAAAGTGTATCTGAGGGTTTTTAGAATTCTCCAAGTGGATTTCAGGAATGTTAGAGGGTTATCAAGCTTATATGAATAGAATCCTATAAAGGGTTATAAGGGGTCTTTTAGGGCTATCAAGTTTCGCTTAGGGTTTTGAGTTGTCTCCAAATGCTTTAAGGAGTTCCCAAAGTGTTTTCAGGAGTATTTGAGGTTTACAAGATGTTTGAGAGTTTCCGGGTGCCTCCAGTGTTCATAGTGATACAATGATGGCCAACAGTCCCCCAGGAGCTAAGGATGGCCAACAGTCTCCCAGGAGCTAAATATGGCCAACAGTCTCCCAGGAGCTAAGAATGGCCAACAGTCTCCCATGAGCTAAGGATGGCCAACAGTCTCCCAGGAGCTAAGGATGGCCAACAGTCCCCCAGGAGCTAAGGATGGCCAACAGTCCCCCAGGAGCTAAGGATGGCCAACAGTCCCCCAGGAGCTAAGGATAGCCAACAGTCCCCTAGGAGCTAAGGAAGGTCAACAGTCTCCCAGGAGCTAAGGATGACCAACAGTCCCCCAGGAGCTAAGGATGGCCAACAGTCCCCCAGAAGCTAAGGATGGCCAACAGTCCCCCAGGAGCTAAGGAAGGTCAACAGTCTCCCAGGAGCTAAGGATGGCCAACAGTCTCCCAGGAACTAATGACACAAGAATGGACACTAAATGTGTGTGACTCACCTTCCCCGCACCTACTGGTCCGATGATGGCTAACAGCTCCCCGGGACCAGCCCGTAAGTTGACATCGGTCAGGGTATTCTCAGGGGCGTCTGTCATCCATCTGGCCGTCAGGTGACTTATCGCGACGTCTCCTTTGATGTTCTCGTCGGAAACAACGCCCTCTTCGAAAGACGTTTCGTTGATGTAGTACCTGTCGTGAGGCTTCGCTACGTTCAAGACTGATGGCGATGTCCTTATTTCCTCGTATTCGAGAAACTTCTGTAATTATAAGTAGGCTAAATTTTTATTTATTTTTTTACTTTATCGCAACTACTCGGAAAGAGGAATTATAGTGATCGTAAAAAAAAAATCTAATTCTATATTCTGTTGGATATTGACGTTTCATGACCCCCTGAATCCGAAAAAATTGTTTTCTCGATGGCTTCTGTCCATCAATCTGCCAAAAACCATTTTACCGATCAGGCTACAACTTGTTATCTGAGGTTTTCATAATGTTCCCCAGGTTTTCTTTAATTATACATAAAGAAAATTAAAATAGCTATTGCTGTTCTCTTTCCCCCTCAAAAACAAAAAACTTTAATACGAAGCAATTTTTTCTAAAAAAATTTTTTTAATATTCTGTTGTCTTAACTTAAATGCCTCACCCAATGTGTTTTTAGAAAATATTAATTCAAATAGATTATATACAATTTATTTTGATTAATTTTTTCTAAATTATTTTTAATATTGTGGTGTCTCAACTTAAACGCCCCACCCAGTGTATATATATATATATATATAATTTATTTGAATTAATTTTCAAAATTTTTGTTTTAATATTCTGGTGTCTCAACATAAATGACTCAGCTGATACATATATATATATATATAAATTGCTTCGTATAGACACACACACACATAAAACAAATATATATATAGAGAGAGAGAGAGAGAGAGAGAATGTGTATGTGTGTTGGTTTTTTTACCTGGACTCGCCTGGCTGCCACGATTCCTTCTGCCGTGTAGGCTATACCCCGGGGGAAAAAATCTGCCATGGTCAACCTCAAAATATTAAAATAAGAGGTTATCACAAACACCTGTAAAAGAAACAATAGACAATCACACAATCACACAATTGATTTGATACATTTTTAACCAACGGCTTTAGGATTTATATTGGTTTCTTTTGTCCATTAAGAAAAAAATACATTTTCAAATAAATTTTACGACCAAATTGTATATACTTTTTCACTACAATTTTCAAAAATCACTTTTCATTAACTATCCTCAGTTTAATTTATCTTTAAAAACCAACCATCTACATTGTTATTAATGGTATCATGTAAAATAATCCCTAGATATTCAATTATAATAAAAGTGTAAAAGCAGTTTTTTAATAGAATTTTCAAAAATCAGTTGAAGGTAAACTAGCCTTAGGTTAACTCGAGATGTGGCCAAATATCAAATTTGAACTAAATCTACCAAACCGTTTAAACTGCATCCGGGTACAGTACAAACAAAATGGTAGACAGACAGAATCTAAGAACGTAATTGTTAAAAAAAAAATTATGAATTAAGGTGGGAACTTAAAACTTCAGGATCCATCATAATATTGATGCCTAAAATGGTAATTATTACAATAATTTCCATATATGAGAAAGTAAAAATTTGTAGCAATATCAAAACGTTGTCAAAATAAATAAATGTATCCTCCCACAATCCTGATATTTATTTAATAAGGTGGGAGTGTAGGGGAAGCGAGTTAAGGACAACTTTTTTTTTCGTTTTTATAGCAAAACTTTTATGGCCAAGATAAATAAAATATTTCTCCAGTAGAAACATGTAGTCTAATTTTCTTCACATGGTAGTATCAACAGTTGATATGTCATGAGGATAGCGGCACTAGATGATAAACTTTTTAAATGAAGAGAAAAAGTTGTCATTAAATTCCAGGACACCCTCGACAGATAATCAACAACTGTTGATATCACCGTGTGAAGAAAATTAAACCCTATGTTCATACTGAAGAAATATTTTATTTACTTTTAACAAACAAGTTTTGATATAAAAGATGCATAGTTACTTCTCAAAACTGTCGTTTTCCAAATTCCCACCTTAAAAAATTAAAACTAGTGCTATTTGACAATTAAAAAAAAACCTTAGCTTCAACTTTTCTTCGTATTTAAAAAGTGGCCATAGCACAACCTCCATATTACATAACCAAAAACTTAGTTTAGGGTTTTAAATTTGTTTGTATCAATCTGTTATTTAGTAATAACGGTACAATGTAGATATTTGAAAAAATTCACCTTCTCCGCCGTGACATAGTTTCCTAAGAACACGTAAGCCAATATCGTGATGAGAAGAGTCCAACGCGTCGTCAACATTTCAAATGAAAATACGACGGCCCGAACGTACGAGGTTGCTCGAAGCTCTTTCATTTCTTTTCTGAATAGCACAAAAACTATCATTAATTTTTTAGTGACAAATTTCTTGAATAAGACAAAAACTATCATTTTGTGATATATTTCCTGAATAAGACATAAGCTATCATTTTGTGATATATTTCCTGAATAGCACAAAAACTATCATTTAGTGACAAATTGCTTGGATAAAACATAAACTATCATTTTGTGATATATTTCCTGAATAAGACATAAGCTATCATTTTGTGATATATTTCCTGAATAAGACATAAACTATCATTTTGTGATGTATTTCCTGAATAATACAAAACTATCATTTTATGGTATATTTCCTGAATAATACAAACTATCATTTTGTGATATATTTCCGGAATAATATTTTCATATTAACTTTATAATTAACCAATAAACCCTTGCAAAACTTTCACACATTCAACCTTAGCCCCCCCCCCAATAGATTTAGTCCTTTGTTGGGTTGTTGAAATTAAATACTCAGCGAAGTGTATACACAAAATAGCATTAAGAGTTTATTTTCGGTAATTGATACAAAAATATTGTTATATTTTTCTTTTAACTTAAATTTTAAACAATGTGTTTTAATGTAAACTGAGTATGCTATGTCAGAAGTCGGTAAAAAATCCTCTCCACTGATACCTTATTCATCGCTGTAAGCTTTATATTAGTTGAGAAAAAGGGATGTTGACAACGGAAATAATATATAGAATAAATCAAATAAGCTATGTTTATAAAATGCCCAACTTTAGTGAATTCCAAAGGTAATTTCTTCTTCAAATATAAAGTTTTCTATATGATTTATGGTAGAATATTAGTTATGATATTTTCAGAATAGATCAAAACAACTGAACTAAAATATTTTCTACTTGTGAATTTTGATTTTCAGTTAAAATATGTTTGTTTTTGTTTTTTTCTGAAAAAAAATTGTAAGATAAACAACGTAGGAAATGTTTTTGTATGTATTTTGATGAGAAATGACAAAAAAGCTTTTTGATTTGTTTGGACGACGTGAAACGTAATATCACTCACTACTACTGACCTGTCAAATTCGAGTCTGATATAATCACGAGTGAGGTATGGAGGATGGAAACACATATTTTGTTTGATGGAAGTCACTTTACCTTTTAGTTTACCTCACAAACAAGATGGGACAGCTTTATATTTGTTTAAACAATATACAGTGTGGGTGAAGAAAATGTTGTGAACATCTTTCAAGCAGAAATTTCGCTTAAAGTTTCTTGGGGCCAAAAGGTCTAAGGTGTCACTCTCACAATAGACTGGACAACCGATGACGGGGCGATGGGGGGTTCGAATCCCTGTCGGGTGTACTGAGGGTAGTTATTCCTTTATAGTGTTCAACTCTCCCTCCACGCAAATGCGGGTATACTTAATATAATTTAAATCCTCATCATATCTAACACATTATTATAATTAGTGTATAACTCGAAAGGATAGTAAAACGTGGTGCTAAAAAAAATTAAAAAATTATTGATGAATCAGGTACAGTTAAAAATAACTTTTTCTCATCACCGCATTTTACTAACCGCTTTTGTTACATGCACTAACTGCGATAATGTGTTAGGAATGAATAAGGTTCAATTTAAAAGAAGTGTACCCGCATTTGCGTTAAAGTACAGCGGAAAACAATTTAGGGGGAAAGCTATCATTACTACATACGATATAACTCGAACCTCGGTCACCCCATCATCGGCATTCTAGTATATCGCGAGAGTAGCGCGTTGGACCACGTGACTACCGAAGTGGGTTGATCGAGATTTGAAGCCATGATCTCCCCTTCACCCTCAAACCAAACTGTACGTGTATGGCGTTTAGTCCGTGGACGAGCCGATGCCGGGTAAATCACCCCCACGGCGTTGAATGGGGTGACAAAAAAATAACCTCACGTGCATTCTGTTTTTTACCTTCTGGCCTCCGAGACGAGTTTCGAGAACGGTATCTCCCAGGCGTACATCTTGATTACCCGGACACTCGAGACGACCTCATTCATCAGACGGATCCTCTCGTCTGTCCTGAGGGCCGCCCTCAACCTCAGAGCTGCCGTCTTGTTACCCAGGAAACCTGCAAGAACAAGCATCCGACCCCCTTTGCTTCAAATCCGTTTCATTCTGTTGTATCTACAGTCCATCCAGCGTAGGAGTGGTGGTAGCGGGACAGCTGACAGGAGATTGGTATTGCAAACATTGGTTGAAACTTTACTAATGTTAACCTAAGTAGAAGTAATTATTATTTTATTAGTAATACTATATTATCAATCAAAAGTAACCGGACCCCATGGTGTAATGGTCAATGCACCTGGCTACGAGCCTAGGAGTCCCGGGCTCGATTATTAGCTGATACCTTGGGTACTTTTCCCCTAAAAGGGTGTTATCCCAACGGTCACCGGTATTTGGTTGGTTAGGCTTAAGTTAGTTTTAAGTGTTTCCACTGGTTCCACACCCTCCTACTTCCTTCCTCATCTCTACCCTATTAGAGTAATTATCATTATTATCATTAGCACTGCGTCTTACTACACATTCGGGTTGTACACACTTACGCTAATGTGTAATGGTAGGGTGATTGTGAGATGATAATGGAGGACCTACAGTTTAACGTGGAATCCGAACCACGGTGGTAGGCCTGGTATTCCTCACATTCACAAGTTGTGATTAGTACACGTCTTGTCAGGGGTGAAGGAAGGGTTTGGCAATCAGATAAATCCGTGCCGGGACCAAGGATTGAACCCTGGACTCCCAGCATAGAAGTCCGACACCTTACCCCTAGACCACCAGGTCACAGTAATTATCATAAATGGCAGTTTAGATCGAAGAAAATATTAATACAGTTTAATTATGGTAAGTGTTTAAGGGGTAATATAAGACATGTCTTAATCAACGTGCTTAATACTTCAGATCAAATATTTTTTGTCCATCCAAATACCCAATATTTTAAGCTTTCGGTTAAAATGTCAAATTAACAAATTTTCCAGTATTTTTTTTTTTACTAGATTTTGCAGTATTCTCCGTATTTCCCCGGGGTTTCTTTCCAGATACAAAAAAAAATTGTGTTTTCCCAGTTTTACAGATGCATGGCAGCCTTGAAACACCCTTGACCATGGCAGTTAAGGCCAAGGTAATAAGGGTTCAGTTGACCTGGTGGTCTATTGGGTAAGGTGTCGGACCTCTGTGCTGAAGGTCCGGGGATTCAATCCTCGGTCCCGGCACAGATTTATCTGATTGCCAAACTCTTCCTTCACCTCTGACAAGGCGGGTATTAATCACAACTTGTGAATGTGTGTAATACCAGGCCTCCACCGTGGTTCGGATCCCACGTTAAACTGTAGGTCCTCCATTTCATCTCACAATCACCCTACCATTACACATTAGCGTAAGTGCGTA
>CABFWB010002553.1:0-19986 GCA_902151455.1 Timema bartmani | reverse complement strand
CCCTCCCTTATATGTTAGGAGATAGAGAAGGCAGTTTCTCCAAATATCTACATATTACAGGTCTCGTGTCTTTTCTGTCTGGAACAATTTTTGATCAAACTTGCTGATAAGGTACAAAGCTGTAACCTCGCACCCTTAAGATTCTTAAAACTTACAGCTTCCCCAAGAGAATCTATGGGCTTAACATTTAGTCCGCGTGTCCACTAATGCGGATAAGATAAAGTCTGATTTTCGTAGGGGGACCATTATTTGAAAACTGGAAACTCTCATTGCTACAGTGGCGTCAACTAAAATATTACAAATGTATTTACATTCTTGGTTCCTTTGATTAGTAATTTAAAGAGAAATTGTACAGTAATCCACAATTAATCGTTATTGAAAGCTTTTGATAATTTTTAGATTAACTTTAGAATAATTAATAAAGCAAATAATACATATTTCTATAATACCAAATTTTAGTGGTTTTAAATCGATGATCGTGGTTAAAGGTGAAAAATCATCGGGGCTTAGGTGTGAATTCTAACTACAATAAAAAACCAAATGAACTCCACACATTTAAAACACAATTACCAATAATAACGGAGAAAAGAGAAATATTTTCACTAAATTGCCTCGAGGCTACGTTGAGAGTATTCTCTCACGTGTGTACATAGTTATGAACACATCAGGTCAGGCTGCCTCCGGGCCTCCTTGAGGCAATTGACGGACGTGTGTACATAGTTATGAACGCATCAGGTCAGGCTGCCTCCAGGCCTCCTTGAGGTAATCAACGGACGTATATACAGAGTTTTAGTATTGAATGGAAAACAAATCGACGGAATTTTGTGTTTAAAAAAATATTATTATTAATAGCAAAAAAAACATTATTTAAAAAAAAACTAACGACGATGCTCACTTGGAGATTTCAAATATATTTTGTGAAATGGGTTGCATTTTAACTTAACAGACCTAAGCATTTTGTGCACTATTATACTTAAACGCTAATGTTTGAAATAGAAGGAGAGGGAAGAAAATGAGGCCTCTTATTTATTGACTGATATCATACCCCCTCTTCCTCTGACGAGTTTACACAGTCCAATATTATCTGCGTCTTGAAAACATTGACTTGCCTTCCAAAATTACTTTTTTTTTTAGCACCGCGTTTTACTACCCGTTTGGGCTATACGCTTTTGTACTAATTACGCTAATGATTTTAGAGGTTAGTAAGGTTAGATTATCAGGCAGTGTACCCACATTTGCGTGGAGGGAAGGTGGAAAACCAATTTTTTTTTACCACCCTCTGTACACCCGACCGAGATTCGAACCTTGATCATCGGCAGTCTAGTCTACTACAAGAGTAGCGCGTTAGATCACGCGGCCACCAAAGCGGGTAAGACTACCTTTTCCTTGTCATCTATTCTAGATAGACAAATGCTACCAAGGACTTTTATATCCATCTAAATCCTGGCAGGAAGAATCCTAAGGACCATTTTTGTGACCAAGCCAAATCGTTTGAGTTGTTGATGATTCATAAAAAAAAGTTAAAAAAGACTTCAAGATAAAAATAATAATTTTGTGACACTCTAGGATTATTTTTAGAATTATTTCAGATTTCAAAGTTTTTGTTTCAACGTTATATCTTTAAAACTCGCTGAGTAAAACGTAAATTCACTAACATGGGAAATCCTATCTTAACCGGCAATGACGTCACAGGTACGTAACTTCCTTAACAAACAAACAAAATTATCGCTGTATATTTTTTATTATTATTTAGCACCGCGTCTTACTACCCGTTTGGGGTGTACGTACTAATCACATTCATGTATTAGGGATGAGTCAGGCTAAATCTAGAATGTGCAATTGCATTTGTGTGTAGAGAGAGTATAGGGAAACTATTTTGGAAAAACCACCCTCAGTACACCTGACCGGGATTAGAACCCTGAACTCCCCCGTCATCGGCAGTCCCAGTCTAATGCTAGAGTGACGCCTAATACCATTCACCCACTGAAGCGGGTTATCAAGAAAGATTCTTTTAGTTAAATATAGTAAAAACCTTTTCAAAGACTTATCAATCTAATTAGTGTCACTATGATGATATAATTATTACGGCTGGATGATATTTAAAATAGGTTCATTCAATACTCTTTCATGATTGCACTATTTATTATCATTAGTAAATAATATTAAATACATATTTTTAATTGTTTCTAAAACATATTTACACAAGCACTCATCTGTTATCTATTATCCTCAGTAAACGTAATGGCTGTCGTGACTTAACGAATATTTTTAAACAGATAAAATATAGGCTTATTATTACTAGACTGCGCGATAAAACTAAAGCCAATATAACTATCTTTTATTGCAGCCTGCTACACATTTTCCTCAAATAACATCATAGCCACAATTTAGTATTGATCAATTACGCAGTCCGGTCTAGAAGTAATGTGTAAATAGTTCGTGTGACAACGAGGCCGTAGACAAATTTTGTTCGCACCTTGCAGTGGTTAGAGATGCTCATTCTAGGAGTAATAAGCCTGCGTGTTTGTAAATATTTCATGTGACGTCACTACTACAGAGAAATGTTGCTGCTGGAGTGGTTAGACCAGCGTTACATGTGTGTATACGTCTTACGTCAACAACCCGAAGGTTGGTTTGATGTGATTTTTATCCATTGGCTAGCGATGTCCGCACCATCTGGTATGAATCCCATGTGTTAAGGGAGTTAAGTAAGTGTGGTGGTTCCCAGTTGACTTTCTAACTGAATTTCTAGAAGCGAGCGTGAAAATGCCTACCAATTTTATCGGAAAATTATTTTAACATACTCTCTATGGATCCTTTACATGGGAAAAGCGATATGGCACCGAAGGCATTACTTCCCCTACGAAGGAAGCTGTGTTACGCTGTGTTTTATCGCTCAAGAGAAATCCGTCGACCTCAGTTGGGTTTGAACCTAGGAACATCGTGGCCTGAGGCGAGCACTTTACCCCAAGACCACTGAGGTCGACGATCTAGTTGTAATAAGTATATTATTTTCGGTGGTTTAAAAGATCCCCAGCCCACGCACCTTGCAGAGGTATGAAGAGCAGCATGGCGGCGACACCAAAGACAGCCGGCAGGCCCACAGTGACCCACATGAAGTAGGTGACGAGGACGGTCTGTACTGGCCCGATCCACAGGTAGTGCAGATGGAGGAGAGACCAGTCGAAACGTCCCACGTCGTTGGACAGGAGGTTCACGATCTGTCCGGCTGTCGTGTGACCCAGAGAGGACTGGCTCAACCTCAGCGACTGGGGGAACATGTTGTCATGCCGTGTACACGATCCGATTTTCATAGACATTGCCTTTTAGTGAATGCAACCTTTATTTTTGCGGACAAAATAAAAGCAGGGGGAGAAGCTGAATTGGGGAAGGGGGTACCTAAACCTATTTTTATAGATACAGTGATATCAAATAGGGTATTTAGGGATGAGGGGTGGAAGGGGGCCGGGAAGCGCGTGGGAGAAAGGATGGTGAAGTAGTTGGTAAATACTTAAGAGATCTTTTAAATAAATTTAAGTTTTGACTTTGATTATAGTTATTTTAGCACCGCGTCTTACTACCAGTTCGTTTATGTACTTTTTACATCCATTACTGTTACCACCATGTGGCCTGGGTCAGTTTTTTTTTCCATCCAAGCCATATATATTTTCCACTACCAGTTAGCTAGACCTGCCTTAGCTTCATATGTCTTAAAATCCAACTTAAGACTAGGACAGACACAACATACAGTCCCCGGCCTACGAACCTTTTAAGGCTTGCAATATTTCACTTGAATAAATACATTTTTTTTAAATCCCAAAATAAGTAAAAAAAACAGAAAGATTGAATTTAAAATATTTCTTTAGATATTTGATTGACAAAAACGTTAATCTAAGTCGTAGCGTTTCTCAACAAACTCACTGATACAATCACAGACGTGTAGGTCTAGTAGATACTTTCAGTTTAATGTTTAAATGTTCACTTTGCAACATTTTGTATGTGCAAATCCGGAAATTATGTCGTCGGTTGTCAATTGTCGCATAACATCATTTTCAATTTAAAGTAGTAAACAGCCCCATTTTTGAGTAAAAATATTGGACACACGGGTCTCTAGAAATTAAAGTGCCTACGGCCTACTAAGGTCTTTAAAACGGCCTTGTGTGATATGCACTTTCCGTTATTAGTTATACCGTACCTTATGAATTAGTAGAAACCCAGCCTAAATCGTGACTATAAAACGGTATATAAAGTTACTTGAATGGATTTACCTTTCTGTAGATGAGGGAACTAAGTCCCACCCGTATTTTCATACCAAGATGGCACACCCCCAGGATAAACTGCTGTCGGACGAACGTGAAGGAGGCAGAGCAGGCTATCACACCACCGGCGTACAAGTAGGCCGAGTTCTTGGTCACTTCAGCACTGGACTCGAAATACCGGAGCAGTTGACCGAGGAGCAAAGGCTGAGCTACCCTGAAGATAAAGTTAAGGAAAATCAAGGTACACTTCCTTTTGGATACGGTTGTGACTAAATACTGCTACACGTGTTAATATAATGGGGTCGTTTCCTTACAACCAACGGCCTTCGACGTCTGGCGTCAACGACTACGCCCGCAACGGCCATACTGCTATGAATTAGTTATTTAACATCCGCTGTCTTAACCAACTGATCTTAAAACCTATAACAAACATAACATCCAGCTCCCAAGATCATAATCCATTACAGTAAATCCATATTACACGAATGATACATTTTCAGGTCATGCCGGAAATTGACTCCGGGATCCGTATATTAGGACACATACACGCTTATCAACTGATCCAAGGTAGTTAACTAGTACAGCCTCATCAAAAACGTGCTTGCCCTGGCAGCAACCCCGTAGACGCCGATATAGATTAACGAAAACTAAACCAAACTAAAATTAAGAATTATAATTAAAAAAATTGTAGAGCATTAGCATAATTAATTCTCAGTCCCTAAGAGAGTTTAGGGTGATTTAAATACAGAACAGGATTGTGTTTTGTACCTAAAGACTAGCTCCATGACGGCTTCAAAGATGCCGTAAAACAGGAATCTCCCAACGCAGAACTTTACAATGACGCGAATCAGACTTGGATTCTTCCGTGTCCTCTCTTTGGTCCATAGCCTGTAACGATCAAGGGGAAGAAGAAATTATAGGATGCAATCGTTCACTTCTTTTAAACTGAAAGGCTGATTCACACAGAACTCTAAGCTAAGCTATTCTGTGCTATGTTGTGCTAAGATTGTGTAAGTTTGGTTTCACATTCATTGCTAAGCTAAGCTAAGCTATGGTTCCTCTTTTCCCTCCTGAATTCAACGTAGTTTGTTTCTGGCCTGGACTTTTATCCCTGTCATGACTTTGTTTAGCTCACTCCAAAAGCTTTGTTAAAATTTGTAAATATCCTTTACGCTTTATGAGATAGTAGATTTTTTTTTTTACTAAGAGCTCTAGGGTTTACAATGGTAAAACTTTGTCCCCTAAAAGGGTACGGGTCTGACGAAAATTCTGGAAACACTGGTCCAAAACTATCGTCTATGAAATGACTTTAGTTATTTTGTGCGTAGTTTCCATGGAATAATCTGTAAGAGTGGGACAGAAATAAACGGGGGTAAGTGGGGGCTAGCAACCTAACCAGTATCATGTTCTCAAAATGAAAGTTAAAAATCAATCAGAATTGAACTTGTGGACATATTTCGTACCTTTCAAACTTTCCCCCTAAAGTTGACGACTTGTGTTCCTTTAAAGGTACAAATAAGTCTTCACTTTCTAGATCTTTCTTCATTCCTCTACGGAATATGCCAAAAGCCCATCTGAAACAAACAAAAAAAAGTTAATATTTGAAATACTTTCTATTTATGTGTATCATAAATTGATACGTGATGGGTGTCCTTAGGTGTTGTCCTGATAGTTTAGTCAAATTCATGAATGACAACAAGGGGAATAGATTCATGGATATTTTACTTTGTGCACCGAGTCTTTTGACACTTAGCCATTCTTCATGCCATGGTTTGTGTCTTTTCAAAATATTCTTTTCACTTCTTGTTCACCAGTTTATTAGATTCATTAATACAGAAACTGGTGGAAATTTATTCTAATAAATGAGACAAACCAGGATGGCTACACCAAGGCCTAAGTCAAGGGGGGGATTTGGGGGTTAAAACCCCCCCTGAAATTTCATGAACAAAATATAAATGGCTTTATTTATGATTCAAACAATATCAAAATTAAGGTAAAAGTACAAATTAGGGGGCTGTGTTACCATAAAACGCACTTAAGAGAGCTTTTAAAGGTATTTAGTATTTAGAATTTTTTCTAGCCTTCGGCCGTTAGTGGGTTATGATGCCATAAAAAAAAACACTTCAGATAGCTTCTAGAACTGTTTATCATTTAGAAATTTTTACAGCCTCGGACAGTTGGGGGATGTGCCCACCAAACCCCCCATGAAATTATTGGTTGGCTACGGCCTTGGGCTACACCATGACTTTGGTTGTAAGAACAGAAGAGAAAATTTAAACATATTTCTTTGTGGCCAACATTGATAACATTTTACTTTATTATTTGTGTTATTTTAAAGGTAGGCCTATTGATAATATATATAAAAAATAACAACTGCAGATACCGTTACTTGATGTATGAATATATTAAACTGGTAACTTTAGTAACTAACTTCTACTGTTCTTCCTACCAAAATCATACTATAAATGGTAAGGCATTGGTACGCAAAGCTAAAGGTCCTGGGTTGGTTTCCCCGTTCTAATGTTATCATTAGTTACAAAACTTGAATTGGATTTTCTTACTTTGTTTTAATTGTATTCATAGGCCAATCTATATTTATCGTTGGGTTTTTGGTATTACTAAACAAAACTCTGCCAGGATGTACTGAAAAGGGTTTGCCTGAACGGTTTCCCACTCTCCCTCCACGCAAATTAGGTTACATTATATCTAATATAAAGCCACATGGCTGACTCACTCACTCACTGACATTAATGTTTACCCACTTCCAGATGAGCTAGAAACTTGAAGTTTGGCAAACTTATAGCTTCTAGCCTGTAACCGACGGGAATATTCCAAAAGTTAAAAATTTTAATTTTTAACCCCCGAAAAAATTTTAAAATGGTGGAGCAACTTTAAATTTAGTGCGGACCTTTCTTTGGAAGCCTCTTGTGGCTAAACGTTAAGACCTATCAAAAAACTGATTGCACCAGCAGGTACGGATTTGGGGAGATCCACAAGTTTGGTCCTATTACTTTTTGTCGTATCTTCATCGGTTATACCTTAGATAGAGCTAGAGTTTTTTTATTTTAGGTAAATTTTGCACATTTCCCACACTTTTTTTTAATTTTCTGACACACTTATGGGACAGATAGAATCATAAAATTTGGAAGGAATATTGGCATATCAAATTGCCATAAGCGTGCCAAATTTGATGATTATAGCTGCTCTATAAGTTATGGAGAAACTAAAATAATGTGTGAAAAATACAATACAATACCGGTAACTTTAAGTTGTTACGTTCAAAACAACGCTGGGATTACATTATCCACTTGCAAAGAAAACTCACTGGGGGTTTGGGGGCGGAGCAAAAAGAGTTTCGTTCTAAAATTCTACTTTCCTCATCTCCGCGCGAAGCGAACAACACCAATGAGGGGATACCTCGGTTCAAAGGTTGGTCACCCTTCCGGGTTGTAATCCACTCACGTGAAAAAGAACGCGGAGCAGAAGTTGGCCTTCTCGAGTGGATTGGCCGGACCTTGCGGTGTCCTTCCGGCGTCCATTTTTGTTTTATAGATTGTCTAGACTTGACGTCACTACAGGTATCTACAATAAAACCAGACTTATCCTATCCTAACTTTAGTCCTGAATAAATAAGCATAAGAATAAGACGTGGATCAATCACTCAAGTCTGTCTTCGTGAACGAGAAAAGATCACCCCGCGTCGATGACTTCCTTCACTGTTCAACCATGAAACGTCTCATGAACGAGACGTTGAGAACGTTACTAAATGATTTTTTTTTTAATGTGAGACTTGTATTATGTCTCTACCACGATCTGATTGTGTAGAGAATAATGCTACCTTCCCACTTCAAAGATAACTTTATTGCGCGAGTTGTTATCTAATGATGTTAAAGTGTGTACGTTTACATTTAACGATGTAATCTTGTTGTACTGGTGTACACGCTGTTGGAATGATATGTGGTAACATTTGGGGCCGTATTTACAGTATCGTTTAGTCTCGGGAGTCAACCAATATCCCTGTATACGAATAACAAGCAGTTCAGATAGAAGGGAGGCTTGCCTGACGTCTAACTAAATACATTCATACATACTTAATATTACCTCTCCCTCATGGGGTAGGCAAGAAACTGTGCATATAGATAAGAAAACAACAACTTCGTACTTGACCCATCCTCACTAACATTCTTCACACTTCCCTGTCCTTGTATACTCCCTTCGATTCAACAACATCCATTCACCATGTTACACATGATCTTTTATTATTAAAACTCTTAATGTTTCTCTTTTTCACACATTTGTCTAACACATTTAACCACGTCTTACATGACCTATCCCTTCCTTTTGATTCACACACTCTACTTTAATATATTTGCTTCGTAACTCGCTCCACACTCATCCTCTCAACATGCCCAAACAACTTAGGACGCTTCTTTCACATTGACCTATTGGATTCCCTTTCAAACCGCACTCCCATTCGTTACCGATTGTGTCCAGAGGAGTTTTTCCCCATAAATTTCTTAGATCTCTCATTCCAAATGCATTCATCTTGCTCTTGTGTTTCACCTGACAAACCCTCCCTTCACATCCGTACAACAATGCTGGCGTTAACATACTTTTATATACTGCCATCTTTGCCTCTTTCCATACTTCATTCTTTGCAATAGTCCACATACATCCAACTACTCTCAGAGATGCATTCACCCAACCATCCAAAAAATATCAACTGTAAATAAGGCCCAATTTTTTAGTCTAGTTTCTAGATAGAAAAAGGATCTAAACCCAACCTTTTCTTATCAACGAAACATTAAAATTATTTGTTCTGAATGATATACTGTCCTATTACATCGGTGGTGACTGGCTGATGGTTAGAGACCATTAATGTTCTACTTTGCTTTCGATGTATTCTCTTGTGCATTCAAAATGTTGACTGTCAGGGATTTTTTTTAAATTAATAAATCTTATTTGCAATTTAATATTAAGTTTCGACAACTTTAAATAATGTTTTAGACATGATTATTTTACTTTTATATTTTATTGTCGTTTACGTATTTTAAGAATTGTATTACATTTTAATTGAACTGTAATTTTATCTTTGTTACCTGAATATGAGTATTTTTCTTTCTCATATTAATAAAAGTTATTTTTATGGTGAAAAATAAAATCGATCTCGATATTATGATGAATATTTCATTTTTCGGTAAACTCGAACACAAAAAAGTCTATTTTATCATTCTGTCTGTTCATTTTGGTTTGATATATTTTGTTCAAACTTTATATCTAAATATTACAGGGCTGTTTCTTGGGACGTTTTTAGAAACTTGCTTGTTTAAAAATAATCTTACTAAGATTGTGTTTTTTGTAAAAGCACGCTTGCCACGAACATGAACTGTGTCTGCCCTCTGTGATGAAATTATAGAAGCTTTGGTTTGTACCACGATCTGGTGGCTATTATTAAAAGCTTTTAGTTTCAAATGGGAACATTATATTGTGTTAGGTTAGCATGTTAAGATCAGAATATAGCTACGTAGTATAAGCAGTTTTATTGTTAAAATGTTGGTTTATGTTAAGTAGCCAATACTAATAAATAAATAGATCTTTGATTTGTAAGTTTGTTAATGCATCGAAGAGAGATAATTTTTTGAAATTCCATAGCCTATCATATTTTCAAACAATAAATCTCTATGGTAGATAATATTGTAAAACCTTTTAAACCAAATTGCACGTTTTCGTTCTTTAAGGGGTTCTATAGACTTTGAATTTTTTTATTAATCAGCTACATTTGTTTACATTCGAGAACCCCAAGGGGTTGGTGTTTGTTTCATTAGTCTTTGTGTATACAGTATTTTGTTTAGGTATATCAATGTATTTTTGTTTTCAGAAATAAATTATCTAAAAAAGAAGCGCTCTAGCACGTAGGTTTCAAAGGTTATTTATATCGAATCAATTAGCAAGAAAACGAAAAAACTTATTTAAATGAGGTATTCACGTCTGTAAGGATCCATTTAATTACTCTAAAATGGTTTTATAATATTTACACAACTAATACAAATTAAGGTTATAAAATTAATTTTAATTACAGTGTATTAAACAAACTAAATATATCACTCAAAATTGGAGTGACTTTCTCTAAAAGTGTTTTAGTTAAATTACAAGCTGCCTATTTTTCTATCAATTTTGGTATTTTAATGTGAATTATAATTTATATAGCCTATTTATAACTACTCTTAGTTAAGGATTATTTTAATAAATCATCATATTTCATGGTCTCTTTTTTTTTAAATAATAATTTAATACTTAGACAATTTAATAGGTATGCTTTAGTATATTTTTACATTTTTTACAACCTACAAAGGGCTTTAGCTGAAGGCTACTCTATATTTTAAGTTGGATATTAGCTTGTATAATGGTTTAAGAACAATAGAAATAAAGTTTATCAAATTGAGAGTTCAATAGCCATAGGGAAATAAGGTAGCTAAAAACTTAAATACATTTAGGTAACGGAATATTAATTTATTAAAAGAAACAAGTCACAAGTTTTGAACTTAGTTAGTCTGTTCATGTGTGCAGGAGAGAAAGAAATACTCTAAGGTTTCTATCTCTGTTACACAATGGTGTGCAAAAGACAGCATGAAAATGAAGTCTAAAAATGTATCTCCAGTTTATGTAGAGGATAACTAGAGATTGTAGCTTCAGTATCATCTTCGCAAACTAAAACTTTAATATTTTCAGCCAATGGTCTTATCAATATATTTGTTTGACTATTATTTTTATTCATAGACGAACCCTAAAATTTATCTGAAAGATGCTACGATTAATTAATTCCTAGAGAAGTTTGGACCGTAGTCCCATAGCTGGCTGCATTGTTTCGCTTGTCCTGTGTTTCCAATATGGCCACGGTGCAATAAAAAAAGTTATTTTAGATGATGACCGTGGTTATATTATTATTGAGACAATAACACTTAATACGTGTTCTGTGCATATTTTGATATCGTAATCCATTTATCAAGATTATAGAAGACATGTTTAAGTTAAAGGTAACACTTTCTTGTCTCACGCCCTAGGCCCATTATATTTATTATAACCTCTAAATTCAAAAGTCGAACTGATTTTATTGATGGAGTCTGCTTACTCAAAACTTAATATTATACTAAACCCGTGAAAATAAAAATAGCTTTTTTGCAGAAACAGGTATATATTTTTTAACTTACACTTAGGCCTATACTAAATTTCGGACTTAAGTGTTATTTTTAACGTTGGGTAGCACCACAAAAATATAATAATATTCACACTTGACATACCAAGAAATGGGGTTACCAATGTTAGGACTAATATGCACTATTTAATTTGGTCTTATCATTTGTTTTATTGTGTTAATACATTAAATGTAACTATGGTGACTTTCATCTAATGTATGATGGTAGACGATGTAAAGTTAGCCTATAAGCCCTAAAGGAGAAAATACAAAGAAAACAGTTTCCAGTCACACACTCTACCGAGGTAATGTGAGGACGTAGCGATGATGTGACATAGGTATTGCTTTCATCCTTGGATTTAATTAATTGGGAGGGGTGCATCGGAATCCTTGGTGACAATTTCGGAAGGCTACACACTAATTTTCTTGAAATTTTTTCAAAGATGCTATCCCCATTACCTAAGAGCCTATCTCATCCTACAGATAACACCTAACTTAGGAAGGTAAAGCAGCTTGATTCATGTGTCGCATCGTGGTGCCGATTTCTCTATTCAACTTTAGACAGACTTCTAGTTATCGACAACATATTTCGCAAAATTGTTGCCATTATAATTTTTTTAAATGTATACCTATGCTTTTGTTTCAAGGTATTAAGGAAGTTTCTTCTACCTGGCGGGATGTGTGCTGCAACCGTAATCACAGCGTCTCCGCCGGACAAATTGCCGGCCTCAGCCGACACGAAGAAAGAACACTGCGAGTGTGAATCGAAGCCGCACACACATGGAAAACGTCTGATTCGACCGAGTGAACTGCCTCTCTACCCAGAAGACATCTTGTATGAAAGGTTATTATTTGCACTTGAAACATTATTAATACACGGATACTAATAGTCGACTCAGGTGGTCTTGGAGTAAAGCGCTCACCTCAAGATCCAATATTTATGGGTTTAAATCTAACCATGGTGGATGAATCTTTCTTGATCAATAAAAATCCGTAGCATAACTTCCTTCAGAAGGGAAGTCTTAATGCCGTCCGTCCCATGTCCATTGTGGCATGTAAAAAAATCTCTTGAAGTTATGTAGAAAATACCTTTCCCGCCAGTAAATAAAACTTAGTAGGATGTTGCATATCCCATTAAATCCACAATTTGGTAAACGTTAATATAGACTATTAATTGAGAATTTAGGCTAGAGAACTTTATCATTGCTCACAACATAAATTCCTAGTTAGAAATAGCTCAAATCTACTTTGTTCTACCAACAAACTCCAAATCTTGAGTCAAAATCTTAGAAATCAGGATAAGTTTAAGATGAAAACTTTCATAAATGAATACTTTTCTCCTTCAACTCTGTATTTTGTTCAAATTAATTCACTAGTTACCTGTTTCGATGGCTGCATGGTTTAAGGTGCTACTCTCGCAATAGACTAGACTGCTGTTGACGGGGGAAGCGTGGTTTGATCCCGGTAGGGTGTACTGTATACTGGGGGTGGTTTTTACTAAATGGTTTCCTACAGTCATAGTCCATGCACATGCAGGTACAATTCCTCAAAATTTAACCTTCATTGAATCCCTTACCCACAAGCATAATTACTAGTACATTTTAAGTGAATAACCAGAATAGGTAGTATGCCTAATATGCGGTGCTAAAAAAATCTCTTGTTTCCATAAAATATAGATAGGCCCTAATGAAAAATATGTCCTTATATTCAGTTAAATGGTAAATTAATCATCTGAGGTCTGGTTTTTACGCTTTTCTCTAATAATTATGTTGAGCTAGTCCAATAGTCAACTTCATAATGGTGTTAAAAAAATTTAAAAAAATTAAATTCGAAGTTTGATTTTTTAATTTTTAACATGAAATAGTTTTGAGCCATTGAATATCCTTAAGGTCTTAAATAACCTATCCATACTAACTATATACATACAGTGCAATGTTTGTAGGAAGAACCATATCTGAAGACTAGAAAAGTTACAAGATTTACTTTGATGTATTTATACATCAAGTAATGTGATTTTCAGATATATTGTCAATAAGAGACTTAATACAGTAAAATGTTATCAATATTGATTGTAAAAAAAAAGTTTGTATTTTATAAAAGATTCTTCCTACCAAGGTCCCGGGCATGATTCCTGTGTCCAGGTGTCATTCTTCAGCTAATTTAAATCAACTACCATAACATTTTATTTTTTTTACAGTGTTAGAGAAGAAAAAATACTGGACGAATCCAGCCCTCTTTTAGAGACTATAAGAAAAGTACGCAAGGAAATATGGTCGTACTATGACGTGTATAAAGGTTATCGCCAGAGGGTCACCGATTTCGTTGAAACTGGTATAGCGCACACCGAATGTAAGTAGTGATTCTTGGTGACACGAGAAAAATTATAAACTCTGCATTATCTTTATACGTTTAGAAGGTGAAGTGACTACATAATGATCGCTGTAGTTCTGCCCAATTTATTTTCATAATTTCCTTTTTTTCTATGAAATTAAAGATATACACCAAGATTATGCCCTAAAATTTCAAAAATCTTTCAAGGGGTTGTAATTTCATAAAACAACAATTTCTTGAGTTTTACCGAATCTATTTTAATCTTCTTTTAACCATTTCGTTGGCCGAATGGTCTAAGGCGTCACTCTCATAATAGGACTAGACTGTCATGACATGGGGGGGAGGAGCGGGGGATTCAGAGAGGGTCATCGAAGTTTTCCTTAAAAGAGTCATATCTTTATTAGTGATCTTATTCGCTTCATTTACCAAACAATAAAAGGCATCACGCTTAACTAGACTAAACTTCTCATAACGAGGATATAGGGATTTGAATCTCTGTCGGGTATGCTGAGGGTGATTTTCCCCAAGTGATTTTTCACTTTTCTTCCATGCCAATGTGGTTGCACTTTCTCTAAATTTTGCCTTCCTAATGCCTAGCATGTTAGAGTAAATAGTTCATTTGCTTACAACCCGAATGGCTAGTAAGACACAGTGACCCATCAGTGATCTTGCTGGCTACAGATCAAAAGGTACTGGGTTTGATTCCCGACGTGTTTAGGTTTCTTTTTTGTAAAGCAATGTGTCTGGAATGAGGTCCTCCTCAGTCTCATGAGGACAAATGAGGGGATACTTTGATTAAAACAGTAACGACTCCGGTCTAGAAAACTCTAAAAGTTGGTACTATCTTTGCCAGCATATTGCGGCTGCTCAAGTCAGTCTAGTTTGAATGTGTGATGCCATGGAGTTTAATATTAACATTTTATGTAACCCATTTCAATGATCACATGGTCTAAGGCGCTATTCTCGCAATACAACAGACTGCCGATGACGTGGAGATCGAGGTTTGAATCTTGGGTGTACTGAATGTGGTTTTTCGAAAATGGTTTTCCACTCCCCTTCCATACTAATTCAGGTACACTTCCTCTATATATAACCTTACTAATCCCTCAAACCATTAGCGTAATTAGTACAAAAGCATATAACCCAAACAAGTGGTAAGACGCAGTGCTAAAAATAATAATTTTATAATTCGAATGTAATTATTTGTGATGCTCGCTTTGTTCTGGAAGCAACTCGCCATTTTCTTCAAGAGGATGAGAACTTACTTCCTCGCGTCGGTGCAATCACTCTGGGAGTGCTCACGGGTTTCGTCCTGGGACTACGCGGAGGACGTTTCAAGAGGCTGACGTACAGCACTTTAGGGGGTTTGACCATGGCGTCCATCTGCTATCCGCGAGAGGCGAATGAGGTTACCCAGGAGGCCATTGTCCAGGCCAAGAAATACTTCACCATCGGTTATAACTTTGCCTATGGAGGTAAATAACTAGTTGATCCGAAAGATGTCAAAATTTATACATCCCATTTCTTAGCTCTTAAATCCCATTAAGTGAAAGTGCTGGTATTTAAGGTGGGATGGAAGAGGACGCGAGAATAGGCCAGTGTTAACGCAGTTTTTACAGCAAAACATTGTTTTGATCAAAATAAATCAAATATTGCCTCATTAGAAACATAAGAGTTCAATTTTCTTCACACGGTGATATCAACAGTTGTTGAATATCTGTCGAGGGTGTCCTGGAATTTAATGACAACTTTTTCTCTTCATTTAAAATGTTTCTCATCTGATACCGCTATGCTCATGACAGATATTCAACAACTGTTGATATCAACATGTGAAGAAAATTAAACTCTTTGTTTATACTGGAACAACATTTTATTTATTGCAAAAACATTTGTCTTTTCTCGCATCCCCTTACGCCCTAACTTAAACAAAACGGTAGAATTCTGAACAAGATAAGTCTTTGCTGCATCCGCTGTTAATTAATTTACCTTTTTTTCCCCCCTGGGAAATTCGTAAATGTAGTCAAAATAATCTTTATGTTTTACTGATTTGGTCCAAATTAAATGTGTCAATTTTGTAAATGTTATTTTTTTCGGCCTATCATCATTCCAACAGTTATTTTCCAACCACATTACTTTGAGATGTATAAATAAATAATATAATTTAATTTGAGGTTAAATGCATGGCATAGGATTTAAAACTGTAAATTTCGAGGAACCAGACGGAATAATTTCTTGGTTTCAAGGTCACTTAAGCAAATTAGGTAATCAAAACTGTCTCCCAATGTTTTCGTCTCTCTATGATATAAAAATAAATCATATGGCGGGTCAGAAGAAACAAGAGTTGTCCTTTTTTGCGTGTATTGAACATTATATGCATAAAATAAAGTACCGTAAGTATATAGGTATTTGTAAGACACTTTATCTCAATCGATAGTGTGTCTGCCTACTTAGCTAAGGGTCCCGGGTTCGATTCCCAGCATGGCCGAAAATTTATCACTGATAAAAATATGGGTTTACCCTTTCACATTGATAAATTAATGGGTGAGGACTGGATATGGTGCCGGTCCATGTCTTAATTTAGATTATAAGGCATATGAAGTTACAACAGACCTAGCCAGCGGGTAGTGGAAAATATATGGCTTGAATAAGAAACTGACCCAGACCACAGGCTGGAAAACAGTAGGGGATGTAAGAACTTATATTATGTATTTAAATATGGGTGATAATAGTCTACCCTTATGATTCAAATCAAATAATATGGAACATTCTCAAAGCCAAATCTAAGTTTGAATACTATTTTTTTACCATGAATTAAAAGTAGGGATGTGCGAGAACCATTTTTTAAATTTGATATGAGAATATAAAAAAGTATCGAGACACAAGAACACGACAAGAAAACGTCCTTTAAAAGTAAAAAAATTTAAACTACGTTTATCAAAGCAAATATATAGCTTATAGAGATCCTTTTTGATATTTGAGCTGGCGACTTTAGATTGTCTTATATATTGTTAATTCAAAACACTCGAAATGTAACTCGTACACATTTTAAATGTAATTAATAAAATAGTGATAGGTAATTACTAATTACTATGAACACCATATATAATTTAATTTTATAGTGTGACAGCTTATATTGTCAAAGTTTTATACTGAAAAACAATATTTATTACCAAAACATTTCTTAATAAGGTCGGTTTTGGTTATTACAGTATTATTGGAAATAAATTCAAATGATTTTTCTTTTACATAATTAATTATTAAAGATATTTTTATTAGTGAAGGCCTGTTTTCATCAACGAAGCATTTGTTTTTTTCTCATAGCTAATAAATATTCCAAGCAAAATCAAAGTTTTTGAAGCTTTCGCTCCTCTGTATCGCTAAATAAACTTGAAAGGATTGTATGGAAACAAACTCTTTAGTGTATGCCAATATTTTTACTTTTATTTATAAAATATTTCTGATACATTTGTCTTATGTAGTGGTGTGAGAAGACCAGTCCTTCAATTCCAAGCAAACTCGAATCCAATATATGAAATATTCTCTAAACCAATTCGAAGTTTAAATATTTTTTTAAAGTTGTTTTATGGTTTAAAAAATTTTTGTGCCTATTTATATACCTATATTCACTAAAATTACTTGGAAAAATGTTTTATTGCACAATTGTTCGAAAAATTTCGTTTTATTCTGAAAAATCCTTCTACTACACAGCCTGCAATTCTCTTTAGATCTTTTAAAATAAATATTGATTTTTACTGTACATACTCACTTAGAACTACTTTAAATTATCATACATTTAGTATTTTAACTGTCAATATTCTTATTGGTGAAGCTGGAATTTTTTTTTAAGTGAAGTCAAAAGTCAAAACATCCTATTTTTTTCCAACCCAAGCCATCATATACTCAACAAATTAATGTTCAAATAAAATAATCTGAAGTAATAGAATTTCATGTTGTGATAGTAACCATGTTTATCAGATTAGAATTAAATATCACTAAAAAATTGTGCAATAAAACTATTTGAAGGGATTTTAGTGTTTAAGTCATATAAATAAACACAATAGAATATCTTTTCAAAGCATAAAATAATATTATTTTTTTTAATATTAGAATTTAGATTTGGCTTCAAGAATATTTCATGCATTTGATTTGAGCTTGCTTTGAATTTAAAGCGTGAACTTCTCACACACTTGGTACTTTATATGAGACCTACAGTTTTCTGGCGAATATGTTAGCCTTGCCCTTCTATTCTTCCTTCAATGTTTAATTTAATACAGCAGTTTGGCGCCATTTTTCCTCATCTTACATGTAATGATTCACCACTTGTCTGTATCACATGTGTCGTGTTTCAGTGACACCCGAAGACTTAAAGCCTGCACTTCCTGCCCCGCCGCCTGGACCGACTCAGCCCACCTCTACAGCTGTCCCGGACCACCTAGTGAAGGTACCAAACCATCTCGGTCAACCCGAGCCTGATGGTTCTTGTGGGAGGTCTCTCGACCAGATTGGCGACTCATTGAGTGATATACAGTATTGGGGGTTTCCGCTTAGAGATAACCCTGCCTGAGTCAGTGGCGGCTTTTGAGGTGCTGCCACGTTTGCTTGGTGGGACTCTTTTATTTTAGTACTCTATCTCGCTTTTTTTTTATCATCTCTTCTTACTACCTGTTTAGGTTGTACGCCTATGTACAGATCACGCTAATGATTTTAGGGATTAAGAAGGTTATAGTAAGAGGAAGTGTATCCACATTTGTGAGGAGGGAGAGGGAAAAACCATTTTGGAAAAACCACCCTTTGTCCACCCGACCGAGATTCAAACCTTGATCTCCTCGTCATCGGCAGTCTAGTCTATCGCAGGGGTGATGTCTTGGACCATCCAATCTCACAAGTGGCTTAACGAGACGATTTACTGGTAAACTACCCGCCTCGGTGGTGTAGTTGGCTAACGCGCTAGTTTCGTGTAGAGCCAGACCGCTGAGGACGGGAAGATCAAGGTTTGAATCTAGTTCGAGTGAAATGGGGAGGGGGTGGTTGCTAAATGGTTTTCCACTCTCCCTCAATTCAAATGCGGATTCACTTTCTCTAAATTGAACTTTGCAATTCCAAATCCATTAGCGTAATTAGTACTTGAGCAGACGCGGTGCTAAATAATAAATACTGGTAAACTGATCATTCCCCCTCACTACCCATTTAACCAAAACACACACACACACAGTTATGTAGAGAGTGAATATGTAAGCATACGCTTTAAGGGGTCAAGTTTAATACTTGATGGTAGGAAACAATCTACTACTAGAATTTTAATATTCAGAATAGAGCACAAGGCCAAATCATGGTTTAAATTAGAAGGGATATTCAGCACACTTACCGTGGTGATAATGGATGTCTAATAATGGAGTAAAAATTGTTTGGATAAAACACAAAAATCACTAAAGGTGTGCAAAGCTTCGACTTTGCTTTGAAACAAATCTCAACTTCGTCTTTGCTCCAGAAAAATTCCGGCTTCGACAATTATGAAGCTTTGCCAATAAAATTATTTATAGCTAAAATACTTAATTTATGTTCAGTTATTTCCATTCTGAGTTATTATTTACATTAGGCCCTACAAGTATATATTAATATCGAAAAAATCTTAAATAATTGAATTGTAAATTGTGTTAATAACTTGATTTATCAAAATAAAGCAAAGTTGATTTTCAGATTATTATTTTTTCGAAACCTAGTTGAAGTTTTGAAGCTTTGCACACCACATTCGGACTACATATTCTTGTTTTGTTTTATAATTAAATATTTTAAACTGTCTTGTTCCAGTCAGCAAAGCCGCAGTATCATGGCCCAGGAGCAGACCAGAGCATAGCGGCTGACAAGGACCTCTACACTACGAGGAGCTGAATCCTGTGGAAGATTTAGATTTCAATTTGATGATCCTTGAAACAATCGCAGTATCCCCCATTTTGGCCCTACCCTTTTGTAAATATATTCTCGCTGTAGTGTTTTGTTCTGTTGGGTGTTCATTCGAACTATCGATGTAGACAGTAGAGACAACTTAAGTCACCCGTGAAGCTGTGTTGGGATTGGACATTGCCGTTGACACTGTTGTTTGAAGGTAAATTGAGCTTTAACCACAATTATATTAACACTAATAGTTGGACCTCTCTATGACGGCCGCAATTTTATATTTCCTGCGAAGTTTGTTCCATGTTTTTT
>CABFWB010002552.1:72245-104205 GCA_902151455.1 Timema bartmani | reverse complement strand
TACATACATACATACATACATACATACATACATACATACATACATACATACATACATACATACATACATACATACACACTGTGCATACACACTGTGCATACTGTACATACATACAAACAAACAAACATAATCACCCCTTTTTTACAGGGTAGGAAAGAAACTGTTCATATGGTTCAAAAAACAACAACTTCATACTTAATCCATCCTCATTAACTTTCTCTACACTTCCTTATCCTTGCATACTCCCTTTGCTTCAACAACATCCATACACCGAGTCAAACATGCTCTTTTATTCCTAAAACTCTCAATGTTTCTCTTTTTCATGCATTTGTCAAAAATATTCAGCCATGTCTTATATGACCTACCTCTTCCTTGTGATCCACACACTTTACCTTCATATATTTGTTTCGTCACTTGATCCACACTCATCCTCTCAACATGTTCAAACAAACTTAGCAAGCTTCTTTCACATTGACTTATTGGATTCTCTTTCAAACCGCACTCCTTCCACACCCATTCATACTGACTCTGTCCATGCGAGGTTTCTACGTACATTTCTTAGCATTATCATTCCAACTTCATTCACCTTGCTCTTGTGTCCCTTCTGACGCTTCACATCCATAAAACAATGTTGTATATACTGCTATCATTGTCTCTTTATATATTACTTCATTCTTTGTAGTAGTCCACATACAATCAACTACTCGTCGAGATTCATTCACCCGTCTGTCGATTTCACCATCAATCCTTACATGCTTACAGAAAATTATGTCCAGATACACAGAATCATTCAATGGTTATAACATTTTTCCATTTATACTAAGCTGACAATCATTTCCTGATTCGTTTTTATAAAAAAAAAACTATCACCTTGGTTTTGGAAACATTTATACGAATATCCATTCTGCCTGTCACCACATTCAAACGGTTTAGTGCATTCTTCAAGTCAATTTCATTTTCAGCCATTAATACGGCATTATCTGCATCTAACAACAATCTCACATTCACATTGTTCATTTGTCCTCACAAGCATCCTTCATACACTTATCCATGAAAACATTAAGCAACCATGGGGACAAAACACAACCTTGTCTAAAACCCTGTTCAATGCCAAACCCTTCGCCCAAAGCTTCATCCACCCTAACGCAAGCTTTACTTACATCATTCACCACAATTGCATTTACTAACCATGCATCCATATTCTACACCTTACTCTCTGAGAGCATTCCATAGTATACTCCTATTCACACAATCATACGCTTTCTCCAAATCAACGAATTTTTTTTTTCCTTACTGGCATACATTTCTCAATCACTTATTGCCATGCAAATATATAGTCCGTGCAACCTCTACCTGGCATGAAACCACATTGCACACCTCAAATCTTGTTCGCAGTTTTTTCGCGCACCCTCTTAGTTAAAACTTTCTCAAAAACTTTGCGTGGAGTACTCAAAAAACTAGTTTTCCCTATCATTCTTACACTCACCCTTACTGCCTTTGCCTTTTTACAAAGTAACAATGACAGCATTTTTCCAGTCATTAGGAATGTTTGAAATCCCACCACACATATTGAACAACACACACTATTTGGCAAGTGGTACTGTGCCCCTACATTTCACTCGTGATCCCATTTACGCCCGCAGCTTTGCCATTCTTTAACACTTTCACACCTTTTATCCCCTCAGCCTCGTTAATTCTTTCACTCATCATAACATTTTCTCTATATTCTGCTACTTTCTCTACATTTTGGGCATACAATTGCTCAAAACACTCCCTTTATCGCTCTCTTATACAATTTTCATTCCAGATTACCTCACTGCGTTCAATCTGAATGTCATAAGTATTTCCTTGTAATACTTGCTTCGTTTTCTTTACCTACTTCCAAAACAGCTTTCTTCAAAATCATTAAACATTCTTTCTCCTTCTTTTAATCTCATTTGCTCTTAACTCTCCTTTACTACTTTCTTGCATTAATCTTTTTCTCTCTGTATATGTCCCACAACTCCTTACATTCGGTTTCATTCTTCACAGCTATCATTCGTTTGTATGCTTATTTCTTTTCTCTCACAGCTTCTTTCACCTGTTAATTCCACCAAGCATCTCTTTATTCGTTTCCCAACAAGCTTAAATCCACACACATCTTTCACGCACTGAGCTACAGCCTTTTTTATTTTGTTCCAAGTATTTCAATAGCCTTAGTATTTATTTTGACATTCCATTCATGCTCTTGTAAAGTTAATTTTTCACCCAGCACTCTTTCATATTGCACTCTAACACGTTTATACCGCAACTTTTCCGCTTTCACTCTTACTTGCTTAATACTCTTGCGCTGCTTCCTCACAAAATTCCTACCATGTTCAACTAATGAGATCCCTGGCAAGTGATCTGTTCCACATTCAGCTCCATGCAAAGCCCTAGTATTATTTACTAAACTGATAATTCTCTCATCATACAACACAAAATCAATCATCGTTCTCGAATCATCTCTTTGCCATGCATACAAGTGAACTTTTTGTGTTTAAACCATGTGTTAAACAGAAATAAATCTTTTTCCAAACACAGACTCACCAACTCATTATGATTTTCGTTTACCCTGTCATTCCTAGCTCTCTCTCTCTCTATATATATATATATATATATATATGAATTCTCTCTTTGGTTACCCACTTATCTATACATATCTCCTAACAAGATAATTCTTTCATCCGGTTCACATGCACCCATACTTCATTAAACTCATTCCAAAATTCCACTTTCACATTATCATCATCATCCTCCACCGGAGTATAACCAGCAACCAGCATAATTCTACGAATACCTATTTTCATATGTACCCATAGAAGTCTAGATGATACCAATTTATACCTTCTCACAAAGAGCTTAGCTGTGGGGCTTAGGATTAAACCTACTCCCTGACTTCCTCTTACCCATTCATCTACCCCTGACCATAGTTCCAGGCTAACATCACTTGTCATAAAACATTTTCTCCTTTCTGCTTGGTTTCACATATTCACAGAATATCAGTTTTTCTTGCTCTAACATTTGCTTTACCTATTAGTGTTATTTTATAAGTATTGATAACCGGCACCATGGTGTAGTTGTCAGTACACCTGATTAAGAGCCTAGGGGTCCCGACTGGTACCTTGGGTATTTTTACAAAAGTGCTCATCACAATGGTCACCAGGGATTTTTTAGTTATGCTTAAGTCATATGTAAGTGTTTCCACTGATTCTATACCTTCATACTCACTATCCCCATCACCACATCTTATCGGGTCATAGAAAGAGCCTCCACGTAAAGGATGTACGATAAGTACATTTGGACGTCCCTTGGGCAACGATACATTTTTCCTGGCTAATCTTTTCACAAACTACTCTACGAGTGATGTAGCCAAGACGTGCGATATTCACATGATTATAAATATTGATAAAATCAATCAAAAGTGACAGTTGCAGACCAAATGACCCGGCGAATAGTTACGCAAAAGTATATCTAGTAGCTTCTTATGAAATTTAGACTAAATTGTATAAGAAATAAATAACACTTCGTTGATTTTAAGAGCAGCATGGAAGTAAAGTAAACAAACTGGTAGGTGCGTCCTATATCTTTTAAAAACCAGTAGCGCTTTTGTTTTTTTGGGCAGATTGTCTATGGTTCTATTACTAGCACAAGCTAAAATATCCTATAAATAAATTATGAGATGAGAAGCTGGTAATTCCAACATTTCAGAAGTGTAAAGTAACCTTTTTAAAATGTAGTATCAAGGAGTGTGATTTTATTGTTAATCTGCTTTCCGCATTTTAATACCCATCCAACCCGCTTGAGTGGCAGCATGGTCTAAGGCGCTACTGTCGCAATAGACTAGACTGCCGATGACTGGGAGATCATGGTTCGATCCCGGTCGAGTGTACTGAGGAGCTTTATCTTAAATGATTTCTCACTCGCTTTCTCTTCGCGCTAATTCGGGTACACTTCCTCTAAATTCAACCTGATTCATTCCTAGCCCATTAACACAATTATTACATACGTGTATAATCCAAACGATTGGTAAGACGCGGTGCAAAATAACAGTCCGGGCTATTTATACATTTACACTAGTGAGGTAAGAATGGAAAAGGTATAATTGGAAGCCATTGAGAAATAAACACTTCCCCCCAGCCAGGATCCAAACCATCACCTCTCTGTTAGCAGCAAACAAGATGAGCCTGATATTTTTGTTTTTGTGCTCAAAAATATACCCAAAAAATTGCATCCTAAAACGTGTATTTGATCAAATATTGATAAAATTTTAGATTTTTATCAAGGATTCCAATAAAGGTATTATTTTCAAACAGTTCACAATAACAGATAGTGATGGATTAAATAATAGACAAGCTATCATAGTTGATAATTGGGGTTATAGCCGCATCTACATATTATATTGGCTAATAAGACGCAGTGCTGAAAAAACATATTTTTTAATTGAAACATACACCAAATAGTAATTACAAATTATCAAACTCTCAATATTTCTCAAGCGTTTCATTGAACTCGTTCCACTATATGACGGAATGCAGGTAACTGGAAGGCGTGAGAATATTACATTCAAATTCAACCATAAGTAACCTTTTGAATAAAAATTAAAAGTCCATGATATGAGCATACCAGTACCAAATTTAATTTTTCACTTCACTTCCTCTCTCCTAATTACTATAAAAATACGTATTTTGCGTCGACTAGCGATATGAGGATATATCTTAGAACAACAAAAAAAAGAGTCATCACCGTCATTTTTCTTGGTATCAATCCCGGTGTAATATAGTTAGTTAACTCTGTGGCACAGACTTGTGTTTCTCTTTTAAATTATATTGTGTGGGTATTTAAGTATTTCAATAAACACATGAGCCGACAGGGCTAGCTCACCGCCAGAATGTTTGACTATCCCTCGGAAGGTCGGGATTTCAAAAGTACCAACCTAATAAGTAGGAACAGGATTTTGGCTAGTTGCCTTTTCTTTTCCTGGATCGTAAAACATAGGCAGTAGAAATATATATGCATTTATAGTAATTAAGAGTAAAATATGTTGATTGTATACTTTCTATAGTTGCCTATTCTTTTGATTTTGCCTAGTCTATGAATAATTGCCTTAACGCGCCTATTTCGTCTTTGGCCTCTCTTTTTTATTCTGTATGGATTTTCTGCTGAAAGAGAGAGTCCAGTTTCGTCGAAATTGTAAGTTGCGGCATACTTGTTTGGAGTAGGTTTTAAAATCGGCACTCTTGTTGAATAGCTTCCGATGGGCGTTAATCGGGTGGAGGAAGATAATGGAAGCACTGTCAGACATCTTGGGAAGAAACGGCATGCCGTTGAGGGAGAAAAGTTCAAACTTCTACGGAAACGGCAAATTTGTAATTTTGTCCCTTGACATCGTGAAAAGTAGAACTCTGTTTTTAAATTTTTTTAAATATGTCTGAAAATATAACCTATTTCACCACTGAAAATCTAGATAATTATCTGGTAATCAACAGTATATATTACCAGCTTCAATGGTCGTTTGGGCTAAGGCGTCACTCTCGCACTAGATTAGACTACCAATGGAGGGGAGATTGAGATACGAATCTAGGTCCAGTGTACTTAAGGTTTTTTTTTACTAAATGGTTTTTCCCTCTTTCTCCACACAAGTGCAGATACATTTATTCTCAATTCCACCATCTTAACCTCTAACATATTAGCGTAATTAATACAGCAAATGCTTATTACCCGTACAAGTCGTGGTAAAATAAACAGCAATGTGAATCTGTTGTATGTAGGTAGTAAATAAACTTTACATTGCCTATTGTGTGCTTCCCACCGCCCTCCCCCTTAAGTGCTTATTCTGGTGCCTTAATTCTATATTTTAATGCCTAATTGCCTGCCTATCTTAAACATGTTTGGTGCCTAAGAATCCGCTCCCGACTAATAACCCAGGTTTTTTCACGATGTAGTATTTCTCTATACCTACGAATCCTAGTGCATTTCATCTTCCCTACCCTTTTATAATTAAGTTATTAATATACTTTGTTTTAAGAGTGGTAATTAATTTAAAAATTCAAACATAAATAATATTTTACTATATTATTTATGTTATTTTATAGGTATTAGTATTATCCATCATAACATGACGGCTTCAAATCACATTGCCTGATGTATGTATCCATGAAAGTAGAAGTCACCTTTTTAGCTGTCAGATAAGGATTCTCTTATGAAAATAAACTCTAACAAAGCAATATTATTTATGTTACCAACCGCTTCGGTAGTCGAAGGGTCTAAGGCAACGGTCGACTGGTCGATTGCATGGCAATTCTCAATCTATCACGTAATAAAACTACATCGAAGTTAAAAGTTTACCTTTGGGTCTTCTAAACTTTAAAATATATAAAATTATTTCACGTAATATTTGATAGTTGCCAAAATAACCTTTATCGATCATAATTGGTAGTGGTAGTGTGTTGCCGTCTTAGTGGCGATGTGTCTAATAGGCAAAGGAAGAGTGAGAGAGAGACAAGTCATAAATATGAAAGTTCAAATGTAGACTCTGACATCGACAGTAGATCCAAGCTGTTCTTACGAAGTTTAGCTTTATCTAAAATATTAGAGCTCAAGCCTGCCACTTTTACAAGGTAATCTTTGGTTTTAAGCGGAGTGGTTTGCTGCAACTGTGACTTTGTTAAAAAAATTCATAGATGCTGGCTAAGAAAAAAAAAACTTTCGCCGTTGGTGAGTTCGCGAAGCAGGTCTTTTCTGAAACTGTTGTAAAACTATTTACTTGATTCAAACCAAAGAAAATAATATTTACCTCTTTTTATTCTGCAAAACTATCGATGTGCACTGCGACACGTTTATTCAAGCTTATGGTCACAGATTTAGTAACACAACTTAAGGCAGATATTGAATCCTTTTCTTTCATAACATCTCACAGATGGATGAATCTAATCAAATCAACTAAGCATTTTTGTGCAAAGGAGCTTCAACGGCTATTCAAGTAAAAATATTCCCAAAATTTAACCAGCATAACCATCGATAGTGCTCATCCATTGACCGTCATTAATAAGGGCTTTCTTTCATTATGTCAATCAGATCAATAGTTTCTATAATTTCAGAGTTCAATTCTCGCTCTTTGTGGAAAAATTATTTACTATGAAGATTGTAATTAAGGATGTTTTAAAAATTGTATACAGCACCCAGACATTAAAAATGGAAATTGTTTAGAAATGTTACAAACGAAATGAGCTTTCAGTTTGGGGAGCAATTTATTCACATGGGTGTTCACAGGCAAAGGCAAAGTCCCTCGGCGATTTAAAGAGATGCTTCCTCAAATAAAAGATTTTCTAAAATAAAATGAATCTGATCTACTACCCAGAACTGGAGGATACAGAATGACTTATATATTTTGTATTTCTTGTTAATAGCATGGTTAAATGGACTACATTTGGCACCACATAGTAAAGACCCAAAAAAATCATAAACCTTCTTTCAGTGTTTTAAACATTTTCAGGAAACTTGACATTTAAGGAACCAATTTTAATAAAACAGATTTTTTTAGCACTACGTCTTACTAGCTATTCATGTTTCACGCATATGTATTAATTTCACTAGTGAGTTAAGAATGAGGAAGGTTGAATATAGAGAGAGTGTATTCACATTTTCTTAGAAGGTGAGTGGAAAACCAATTTGTATAAACCGCCCTCTATACAACCTACTGGGATTCAAACACCGATCTCCCTGTCATCAACAGTCTAGTCTTACACAAAAGTGATGCCTTGGACTATGCGTCCACAGAAATAGGTAGGAGAGTTTAAACACTGTACCTCCCTCAAAATACTGGTTGATGATTTTGATTACAAAAACTTGGAGCGGTAAAACTACTAAAAGTCATTGATCAATTTAGAGCCGAGTTTGTATGAAGTTTCGTTAAGTTCATAAAACTAGAACTGTTTTCAATATTCAGTTTAAACTAGTTTTCCACTTTTGGTTTTAAAGATAAATCTCAGAGAGTTTATTCTGTCTTTAATCATCTTTATTCTGCTACATTGTAAATTAAAATCATTACAATCCACAACGATGTTGAACTGGAAAAATCCTGTTTTTGGCTGCCAGCCAGTATTCAGAAGTATCCGAGCTTATTATTTTTCATATTGGTTAGGTTACATAGTTGTTACAAAACTTTATAATATTTATAAATAAAGTAGGTAGTTTAATTTGAAAATACACATTTTATTTATTCTATATTTTCTTTTTAGATAGCAAGGGACATGAGTATTGAAGAAAGAATGAATTTGGGAAATAAATATAAAAGGAGAGACGATGGCGAGGGGGTGAGGGGGGAGAATTAGAGTAGATAAACTATGAGTGATCGCAGGACCTATAATAATTTTATAAGTCGGTTGGGGGCCAAAAAATGCTCTCAACCACTGGTCTAAGGTATCACTTTGCAATATATTGGACAGCCAATGACGAGGGATATAGGGGTTCAAATCCCGGTCGGGTGTACTGAAAAGTGTTTTTCCTCATTGGTTTTCTACGCAAATGAGAGTACATTATCTTAATTAGGGCATTTGCGTATAGCCCTAAAGGGTAGTAATAGGTGGTGCAAAAATTAAATTGTATTAAGGGTATTTAACGTTGACTTACACTGCTTGTATCATAACGGCTTACAAACTAACTTAAGCCAAGAACAGACAAAGCACCCAGTCCGTTAATTGATCATTGTGAAAGGAGAGGTCCCAATTATACCGGTGAATTTTTTTAATGTGCTGGGATCTATATAACTGTTTTTTAATTATTTTGATAGGGAGAGATAATATTTTTTAAATACGTCTAAGATATTAACTTAGTAGGAAGACATTGTTTCGATTGAGCATCCAGGCAATAAAGCTAACTGTTATATAAATATTACATCAATTTAGGTACCCTTTGTCAAACCAGTGTCCCTAGGCCTAGTAACCAGCCTCTCTAACTACTCGAACAAAGGAAACAGAGAATCTTACTAAATATTAAAATAATACCGGAAGTGCTTTTCCACACCATATTTCTAACTACTCCATTTGCGCTTCTTAATTGTCGGTATAGGTTTTCCAAAACAACTGAATAGGGTATATTAAATGAGTCTAAATAT
The DNA here is from genome assembly GCA_902151455.1 of Timema bartmani. Taxonomy (NCBI): domain Eukaryota; kingdom Metazoa; phylum Arthropoda; class Insecta; order Phasmatodea; family Timematidae; genus Timema; species Timema bartmani. The sequence continues at coordinate 95,072 of CABFWB010002552.1, read as the reverse complement.
ATCAATGGGTTTAGCGGGAGATTAAAGGACTATTGGAGGGTCGTTACGAAGGCGCCATTTCTAATCAAATTTCTTCATCGGGTCTCAAGCTACATTTACTATTTTTTAATTGCTTGCAATAAAGATAGTTAATTTTAACAAAATGTTTCCACTTTATTGGAGGTCTATAAATGATACTTAATCTGTACAGTTTATATGAATTTAGTATTATCTTAAAACAAATAGTTCTTAATTTTCAGTTTAAAGAACAAACTTTTATCATTTTCTGAAACGTTTACCCCAAAAAGATAATTTTTCTCAGAAAAAAAATTAAAATGTTTTAGAATTATTTTTGTAGCACAGTGCTGCAACGTTGTTGCTAAAATAAAAACTACTAAAAGCACTACAATTAGGGGGAAAGAATTACAAGTGAAATAATTCCACTGGTTGCTGTTTTGAAGTAGTTTCAGTAATTACTATCATTAATTAGATCCACTGGTACATTTTTAAGTAGTTTTTAATAGTCACTATTTTAAAGCAGTTCCACCAGTTACTGTAATTAATTACTTTCATTAGTAACAGTTTATAAATAGTTCCACAAACTACTATCATGAAATAGTTGCTCTAGCTTTTGTTTTGAAGTAGCTCCACTAGTTATTGTGTTGAAGTAGTTTCACTAGTTATTTTTTGATGTAGTTGCACTAGTTATTGTCATGGAATAGTTTCGATAGTTACTGTATTGAATTATTTCCTCCATATACTATCATGAAGTTGTTTCATTAGTTTTTATTTTGAAGTAGATAAACTAGTTAATTTAATTAAATAGGTCCTGACTACTGTATTGAAGTAGTTTCATAAGTCACTGTGTAACGTATAAAAGAGTTAGCCTGATATGTTAATGTTCGTTCGCCACTATTAGTATGATAATTTTACATAATTATTGAATTAAGTTCAAGGTTGCTATTCTGTATTATGGTAATCAAAAGGGAATGATGTTTTATTTTATAAATTAAAAGTTCTGGTCTTTTATAGTTTTTTATTTTAAGTAGATAAACAGATTTTGCTAGATATTTCACACGTTGTAAATATTAATTTAAAAACCCGACTATTGTAGTATGTGTATGTTAATTCCCGGCACGTGAAATTTATCATAGACCCGACCCACACGGCTCCTCGTCAGGATTGCAAGTGAAGAGATGCGCACTTTGAAATAGGTATATCTAGTGGCATCTCCTTCTCGAAACTTCCAAAAAAAAAGAAAGGTGTGGTCATCCAGGTGCGTCTCTAACTACAAAACTGAGTTCACTTTTCAAACAGAGACGCAGCAAGATTTCACCATACCTTGCAACTTAACACAAATAAATCTTATTACCCGCTCATATTTATAATATCGTAATTTTGAATTTAGATGTGAATAACAAATTATTTAGATGCATAATTCCATATCATTACAACTGTCATTGAATAGTTATATTAGTGAGAGTTAAGAAGTAGTTCCACTAGCTACTATCATGAAGTAGTTTCACTAGCTATTGTTGTGAAGAAACTCCACTAGTATTGTTTTTAAGTATTTCCACTAGTTACTGCCAGGAAATGGTTATGTTAGTGAAAGTTCAAAAGTAATTCTGTTAGCTACTATCATGAAGTAGTTTTTTTTCAGTTACTATTATGATGTAATTTAACTAGCCATGTTGGTAAAGTATTATTGATATTTACTGATTTGAAGTAATTCGTTAGTTACATCCTTGAAATAAAAACGTTAATTGAGTTAGGGAAGTAATTTTCCAAGTTCCGAGTTCAGTGCAGTTTCGCTAGTTATTGGCATGGCTTGTTGAACTATCAACTTAAAGTACTTTATAAAGTTTTTCTCCTTTAGTCATCTATCAGTCATCACGAAGCACCAAAACGATCTAAACTCCTTTTCTGGAGTTAGGTTGACTCGATTTAGTATAAGTTTTTAGTGGCTATATTTAACATTTACCCGCCTCGGTGGCGTAGTTGGCTAACGCGCTATTCGTGTTGAACTCAACCGCTGAGGACGGGGAGATCTAGGTTCGAATCTCGGTCGGGTGAACTGGGGGTGGTTTTTCCTAAATGGTTTTCCACTCTCCCTCCATTCAAATGCGGGTTCACTTCCTTTAAGTTCAACCCTCCCAATTCCTAATCCATTAGCGTAATTAGTACTTAAGCGTATAACCCGAACGGGTAGTAAGACGCGGTGCTAAATATAATTATTATATTATTTTATCATTTTAAGTGATAGGAAAAATGTGGCGACACTTTTGACTTATTTTTCCTTTAGTAAATACGATTTATTTTTAAAGGTATAAAAATAGCACTTCATGAGTGTTTGAAAAGTGTATGTTTTATTATATATGTTTTTATTTAGTTTAGCAAAATTATTTCAAATCAAAGACTGAATATGTTGTAAGTTAACCCTTCAAATAGGCATGTTGCAACACAAGTAGAGGTATGTTGCAATAATTTTTTTAAACCGTCAAATACATCATATATATCAGAGACACCGTTGATGCATTTTTGTACCCACCCAATGGATAAACATTTTATCAACCCTGCACTGCATCAACTCTTTAAATCCCGCATCATATTCCTTATTGCAGAACAAACGATATGTTTGACCATTATCAGCCGTTGAGCAATCTTCAAACGCTGTGTTCCTCTTTGCAATTTTTATTTTATTTTGTATTGTAATGAATTTCTATTCTTTTGCGAATTAGTTGAAAACTTTTTTAAATTTTAGCTTTTATTCTTGTAAAGGTATTTTTTCTTCTTCTAATACGGCTTTTTCTGGGATATCTGAGATTCAAACAAATTACCATGTGTATGCTAGTTTTTAATTACAACGCTTACCAAAGAAGTTTTTGAGCTTTTGCTTAAGTAAGGCACCAGCTTTTAAGATTTTGGATCTTAAGAAAATATAACCTCCTCTTCTTTTTAGTGATATAAAATATTGAGCTTACATTATTTGTTTGAAAACATTTGTGTTATATTATATGGCTTTGATAACCAACAAAACATAAATATACTATTATAAATGACAATCGCATTGTTTATTGATTTATTTATTTATACCTGGCTTCAATTTTATTAATGATATGGGCAAGCAATTAGATATTTCTAATTCCTTGTATCAGTAAGTTGTTAATATTCATATTTATTTTATTTAAGATTGATATAGTATACAAATAATATTCAACTATTCTCACGTCTGCGGGGTAAGTTGCAACACTCGTTGCAACTAGCCCCACAACAGTTTATTGTTATCTAAACTATAAAATGGTGCCATTATTTATTTTGTACAGAAAAACTCTAAGGTCAAACAAATGCCAAAAGAATCTATTCTCTGATAATAATGGTCTTGAATATGTATAGAAATGATAACCTATAAAAAAAATTAGATGAACGTAAAACACTTACACAGCACACACAAAAACAGAAAATCAACTGTAAACTACAAATAAAAGATACACGTGTATCAACACTGGTTTCATTTAACCGACTAATGTATAGCGATAATTGGTCGTAGTCGCACGCTCTATTTCATAATACTTTTCTATAAACATGGTTTGTTGTTGCAGCTAGCCCCAGTTTCCCCTACGTTATAACACGAACGAACGTGCTGACCAATTTTCACAAAGGTGAAATAACGAGGAAGCCTGATAAAATATGCTTTTTTATTTATTTATTTATTTATTTATTTATTTATACTATACAAATTTCAGCTCATGTCTGGTCTTACAATTTGAGAGTAACTTATGCTAATACAGTATTTTTCTAGATGTTACAAAAGGTTGAGTAGTATAAATATTGAGACTTAATGTTAACACTTATTTCTAATAACCTACTAGTTTTATTATAGTTTTGTAGAAACATTGGTTGCCCAACAAATGATTCTTCCACCTATTTCATAATATATTAACAGATTTTAACTCTTAAATTCTGATGGCATAGCATTCCAAAACCTAGCCGCTTGAAAGGTATATGGTTTTCCAAAGTTTTTATTTCGATGTTTAGGTACTTATATTAATATTATAAGTCTAGTTTGTACCCGTAAACAAAAGTCGCTTTGCTCCTATAAATTAATTTGAATTGGCTGTCGCTTTCAACCTTTCCAATCATCTTCATCTTTATTTATTTTTGTGTATAGTATTGGGGATGAATACTCTAAGTAGGTAGAATATATGGTGCCTTATTTTATTCTAGATTCAAAGTAAACAAAGAAAAGGAGGGATAGGATCTTGCTACTGGCACACCAACCCCACATACTTACAGTTCTAGAACGTCGATCTCGATGGTCTTGGGTTAAAGTGCTCGCCTTAGGACCCGATGTTCATGGGTTCAAACCTAGTCAGGGTCGACGGGTTTTTCTTGAGCGATAGAAATCCGTAGCACAACTTCCTTTGGAGGGGAAATGAAACCATCGGTCCCAAGTCGATTGTGGCATGTAAAATAACCCTTGTAGTTATGTGAAAATACCTTCCCGGCATAATTATAAGGCCCTTTTGCACTTTCTCATTGAAATTCTTGTGTGCTAATATAATCAGTCGGTTCAGAAAGTCCACTTTAAATACCTAAAATAAGTAAATTAAATAAAAACCATGTTAAACCAACCACTTCTATTATCTTAAATTAAATTGAGGCATTGAAATACGAAAAATATGCTTACTTTAATTTTAATAATATATTGATAAGTGGGTCCTACATTATGAATATAAAATATCAAACTGATTGGCAATAGGCCTACTATTTGGTAATAACAAGGGAGGCACACCAGTTAATGAAAAGATCAACTTGCTATCTTGTCAGCTGTCTGTTATTATTATTATTATTATTATTATTATTATTATTATTATTACAACTACTACTATTAGCACCACGTCTTACTAACCGTTTGGGTTACACGCACTTACGCTAATGTGTAATTGGTAGGGTGATTGTGAGATGAAATGGAGGACCTACAGTTTAACGTGGGATCCGAACCACGGTGGAGGCCTGGTATTCCATGCATTCACAAGTTGTGATTAATATACGTCTTTTCAGAGGTGAAGGAAAGGTTTGGCAATCAGATAAATCTGTGCTGGGAGCGAGGATTGAACCCCGGAACCCCAGCACAGAAGTCCGATACCTTACCCCTAGACCATCAGGTCACCAACTAGGCTGTCTGACCGTTACTAATAGTTCCCAACAAAATTGCCCGCGGTGTATGATTTGTTTGGACTTATAAGTGAATATACAAGCTGAAGCTTGGTTATGATGTGCTATCTCATCCAACCGAATCAGCACGCGCACTAAGCCCATCGGCCGGTTAGTGACGCCTGCCCGCCCCATCTGGCAGAAAGCCCATTTATTAGTGAAGTGAAGTTTTGTAGTTTTCCATTGTTTTCCGCACAGAATTCTACGAGCGAGTGAGAAAGAGCCTACAAATTTTGTCGGAAAAGATATTTCAGGGATCTCTTACGAGTGATTTCATTGGTTTTTGGAATGTTTATGTTGTTGATATCCCTTCCCGCAACATACTGAGACCCGAGTCTTCTCCGCTCTCACCTTTATACTCGCTGCTGTAGAGGAATATCGAAGCGGAGAATGGCATGGAGGACAGCCACCGGCGGGAAGAAACCTGGCCAGAAGCTAATTCCTTATTAAACCACAGTGAATACATACACGATAACATATAACATATACAAGATCAAAATTCTGCAAGTAGCCTGGGTAGATCAGTCAAGAGCGAAACAAGTATGGACAACGGAGTCAAAGATGCCATTTCGCCCATTCCTGTCGTTTCTGGACGCACCTTGGTCCTCCTCGTGGCTGTTGGTACTGTGTTGGTGATGGCTTGTCCCGGTACTCGTATTGAATCTATGTCCGAGGCTCAGGCTGGAACCCCGGATTGAAGATTCGGGGATATTTTACATGCCACCGTTGACATGGGACCGACGGCTTTACTTCCCCTCTGAAGGAAGTTGTGTTACGGATGTTCATCACTCAATAAAATACCTTGACTTCGGATGGGTTTGAACAAGCGAATATCGGGTCATGAGGCAAGAACTTTACCCCAGGACCACCGAGGTCATTTTAAGAGTTTATTGTATCAGCGACGGTTACATATTATAAATATCTGATCAGTTTAAGAGCCACTCACTTCGGTGGTCGTATGGTCTACTCTAAGGCATCACTCTTGCAACAGGTAGGATTGCCGATGATGGAGGGATCGGGGTTCATATCCCAGCTGTGTGTGCTTAGGGAGCTTTCTTCTAATTTGTTTTCCACTCTTCATCTACTCAAATGCGAGTATATTTCCTCTAAATTTTAGCTTTCTCATTTCTGCTCCATTAATATAAATATTCGGATAACCCTATATGCTAATAAGACGCAGTGCATTGAAAAAAAAACGACTTAAGAAGCCATCTCCTTCCACATTAGCTTAGATAGATAATACAGCTCAAACCAAGCGTCTCATCGGAGTGAGTTTTCTGTTGTATTTATTAGAAAACAGTGGAAATGAGACCAATGAAACCCTCTTACCCTACTAAAAGTAATACAATAACATTTTAAAATGTTTTTTTAATTTTTTTTTAAATTATCCTAATTTCGTTGCTGTCAATTGAAGAATGCAGAAACACGCACTCTGATACATTTTATTTTTCGAGCCTAATCATGTATCCTGGTTAGTCGACCATTGGTTGGACTCTTTATTTGGCGTTAAAGGCAAAGAGGTTTGTTTTTCGTTTGTGAGACCGTTCTTCTCGTATTTGTTTACACTCTACAGATCTAGTAGGCAAAAGAATGAAATAAAAACCGTTCCAAAAACATCGTACTTATTTTTTTTACTCCAGTAAATATCATCAAAAATAGACCTAGGGTAAAAAAGTGTTACAGACAGAAATTGCTTGTTTTTTTGGTAGAATACGATTCTACCATAAAAAAATACAGGGTCTCATTTAAAAAAACTATAGTTGACCTTACGATGACCTTGAAGACGTCCACTAAATAAAAAATAAATTATGTCATTTTGTCAGAATTTCAAAACCAATCAACTTTGTGTGAAAACTTTTTTTTTCTTAAATGCGTTTTTATAAAGATATTTCACTGTGCCAACTTAAGAAAACCACCCTGAATATCCAAGGAATCCTAGTTTGTTTCAACCTGGAGGCCGGAGTATAAAATAACTTAATACTTTTGTTTAAGCTCCTATCATCCCACAAATATAGTGAGCTAAACCATAATATTTATCGGTTCTGATTCTTTTTCCGGTTCTTCCAGTAAGCATTTTAAGGTTCCGGTTAGAGTTCTTTCTGGTTCTTATTTAGGTTCTGTTCTGGTTTAGGTTCTGTTCTGGTTTCGGTTCTTTTAATTTTTTATTTAATAACTATACTACCATTATAAAATTCGTAGTTATAAAAATAAATTTAAAAATAATTTACAGCATATTAAAAGTTATCTACATAAAATATAAAGGACTTTGACCAAAAAAACATGAGAAAAGGAGGAATATAGTATTTCAAAATAAGATTAATTTAAGGAAAAAAGGGAATAAAATATTATTTTTAAAAATAATTTAAGAACCTTTATGAGCCTATGTATATATATATATATATATATATATATATATATATATATATATATAAAGGTTCTTAAATTATATATATATATATATATATATATTACAATTATATATATATGGATTCCAACTCCGGTTCTGGTTCTTGGGCAATTTATTTTTAGGGTTCCTGCTCCGGTTCTTAAAAAAACTGTTAATTTATGTTATCGGTTCTGGTTCCAGTTCGACTCGCTGCACAGATACTAGAATTCCTGGTCCTACGACTGGATTTTTCCTGCTAAATGCGTGATTTTAGGATAAAATAGTAACTAACTGTTGTAAGTAATGTTCTGAATGTTGGTACAGTCCTGTTAATATAAATTGACTTTAAAGGTTTGTTTACAGATATAATGCTTTGACTGGGTATTAACGTTTTTTCATAGCTTAATTCTAACCCAAACACAGCGACCGTTAAGACCAACATCGATGGGCAAGCGGACTATATATCATGTTCATCTAGTCTGGTATTCCAGTGACGATGAGGTAGGTGTTCAAATCTTATCCGGGTGTACTGAATGTAATTTTTACTAATTTTTTAAACCTCCCTTTAGGCAAATTTGGATGCATTTTCTCTATAACTCTACCTTTTACGTGCCTATCTGATTAGTGTAATTAAACTGCTTACATCCCAGATGGGTAGTAAGACGTGGTGAAAAATAACGTTAATTTACCACTCAGTGAAATAGAAACCAGTCTGTCAGTATTTTTTCTGACAAGGAGGAGGGGGTCAGAACAAGAGGCGAGCAAGAATGGTACAGTGACCCAGCCACCCCAAATGGACACATAATAATTAAAAGTGTCAAGACGTGGACTCAAGGACCTTGGTCAACAGCTTAAATGTGGCTAAGAGTTTTTTTTATTATAATAATAATACATGTGTTCACTAATAATACTTTTTATGATTTCAACTAAGTGCAAATTAAAATTTTTAATGTTTGTAATTTTATAATAAAAAAGTATTATACCAGTTTAGTATCGTAAATTTAAATTCATTTAATAACAGTGTTTATTGGAATTATTTCGCATCATTAATTTACACATCTATTTCAAAAATTATCAGCAATTGATATATTGCATAAGAAATTATGCTCATTCCTGTGAAAAAATTAAAAAACAATGTCGACAAATATAACGTAAGCAAGCGAGGCAGAAGGGGGCGGGGAGGTCAAGCGTTTGCTTATTGTTGCTTAAAAAGCGGGATAGGAGGTCCAAAGTTGCCAAAAATGTGCTTACGTAATACTTGAACCCCTCCCTAACCTGACATCCAATCTTGAGTTCTTTTCACCACCCAAAGAGCACGAAATTCTCGATAAGCCTGCGTTGAAAAATAATAATTGTAAAAATTGCCTCTTACATTATTTTCATAACTTGGTAAGAACATTCTCTCGATTACAAAAATGATCGTCAATGATGAAAGTCTTGAACTAAATCTTCCTTTTCTGACTGATCCGTGACACCGCCGTTACGGGTGTTAACTTGAGAGACAACAGGCAGGCAAGCAGGCCGGCGCTACTCGACGACCAGAGCGTCGCAGCAGGTGGCGGGAGAGGAGGAGGTGACGAAAAGGGAAAAGGGGGGGGGTGAGGACGAGCGTCTTCATCCCTTTCTACCTACAAAGGATTTATGAGAGAGGAGAAAAGGGGTTGGGTGATTGTGGGCTGGAATGAAGTTATCTTCATGCTGTGGAGGTTTTCGTTAGAATAGGGTAACTAGAGACATCCCCCACACCCCTACAATCTTACCAGTTTGTCAAACGGCGGCTCGCACATCCAACAGGGTACAGTCTGTTGTCATCATATCTAGAGCACTTGAAAGTAATAAGAGCAGTAAGTTAATAGTTGATGGAACAGAGAGGGCTAGTACCTATATAGCTTGAACTTTGTTTTTACTGGGGAAACACACGAATTATTATCAGCACACGATTTGCAAAGTCACAAAGAGAAATCATAGTTATATTTTCATAGGAAGGGGCTTATATAAAATAAAAAAAAGATCTTGAGATTAAAATTTATAACATTTTAATATTCCAGAGGTTTTGATAATATCTATTAAACCTGATTCCGTGGCCGCATGATCCAAGGCTTCACTATCTGAATATATTAGACTATCGATGACAGGGATATCGGGGCTAGAATCCCGGTCGAGTGTACAGAGGGTGGTTATTCCTAAATGGTTTTACACTCTCCCTCCCCTTAAATGCGATTACACTTCCTCTAAATTCAACCTTCTTCATTCCTAAACTCACTAGCATAATTAGTACAAACGAGGACAGGCAGTAAGACGAAGTGTTAAAATATAATATATATATATCAAAAGTGACAGCTGCAGATCACATGACATGACGTATGAATAAGTGTATGTAGGTCTATTATATTTTATAGTTGTTAGATAAGGCTCTTTGTTTGAAAATTGGACTGTACATGGCACTAAGCCAAATGCACTCACTTGTAGTCTATACTTCATTCAGTTGAACGTTCCACCCTCACCGATTGGCGCGCACTAAATGTTAGTCGCCTCCTCCCCCTAGTCTTGTTTTCCGGTAGCGGAGAGGTTGGGGCTTGAATTTCTGCCGGAATTACTGAGACTGTTTCCTTTTAAGTGTTTTACACTCTCCTTCCAGGCTAATGTGAGTATATATACTTAAATTCTTCCTTTCTCATCCCTCCTCAATTTGTGTAATAAAATATGTATAGTCGGGATGAGAAATGAGACGCGGAGCAAAAATAAAATATGAACGTTTTGCTGAAAAAGCTCTAATTTCAAGGTTGATAGATTGTTATTGTATAGAGCTAATAATATATAATAATACTAAAGTAAGTCCAATTTTCGGAAGTAGGTGAACTGGGCACTGCTTTTGATCCCAGGCTACCACCAACACTTACCTCCCAAGGTGGATGGGGCGCTAGCTTAACCTAACCTAAAGCAACATCAAAGAGCCTAACCTTACCTTGCTCCCCATCTCACTATGAATTAATTTTGCCTCAGACATACTTTACGGGATGGCTAGCGTTCAGCTGATTGGCTTATACTGAACTGTAGTCTACTGGCGATTTATTTTATTCATTTCCAATTAATATTCTATTCTTAAGTGTCCAATTCACCTGTTTACAACTTCTTCTAATCTAATCGACGGTGCCCAACCCACCAATCTCTCACATAAAAGTGCCCAATCCACTACCACCCCCAATTTCCATTCCAACTGTCAATTTGTAATAAAATCAAGGCTTAACTTACTCTAGAACAGACGTTAATCCATCACTGTAAAAGGGGAAGTCCCAGTTTCATGAATTATAAATTTTTAGTCCATGCCATAAATTAAGCCCGGAACCATTAGCTTTCTAGCCAGACGTGTCACTGACTTAGATACGAGTCGGATTGTACTTGGATTTAAAATCTTGGAAATAGGGGTATCGGAAAAAAGTACCTATTTGACTTACTTGGAGTGACAGTTATTCGTAGAGAATCTCTTCAAGAATTAGCTCAAAATATTTTAATTGATTTTCCTGAACAATTTCTCCCTCCCATGCCCCGAATTTTATTTTCCTTCCAAGATATTCAAAAGTATTCACGAATGAAGTGAGGAAATAGAAGGTATTATTTAGCGTGAATGTGCCCTTATAAAAGAATAAAAACGTCTTAGCTTACCTAGCCGAGATTTTACACACCTAACTCCCCGTCATTAACACTTCAGACGAGACTGACACCGTTGTCTGCGTTCCCACAGGTGTGAATTTTTGGATCCTTATTTATTTTTCCTTATTAAACTCTACATTATAGAAATAAAAACATGAAAGGTGGTTATTTATTTCCCTTAAAAAATACATATAATTTTACGCATTTTAGTTTAATTAATTTCGAAAGGTAATTAATTTCAACAACTTATTTACATATTCATAATGCCTTTCTAATATAATTGAAATATTTGTGTTCTTTTGTGGATTGCTTAAATTAATAGAATTTCTTATAGCACCGCGTTTTATTACTCGTTAGGGCTATACGCTTATGTAATAACTACGGTAATAGATTTAGGGATTAGTAAGATTAGATTTAGAGGAAATGTACCCACATTTGCGTGGAGGGAGGGTAAAAATTATTTTGGTAAAACCACCTTCAGTACATCCAACCTGGATTCCAACCTCAATCTCTCCGTCATTTGCAGTCTAATCTACTACAATATTAGCGCCTTAGACCATGCGGCCACCTAAACGGGTAGACCCTAATAGAAATATTATTCAATTTATATGTGGCAGCACAATTTTTATATTACTTATTAATCGAAATATATTAACAAAGTTGTGATTTTTCAGTTTATTAATAACAAAGGTAAACTGAATTTCGAATTTTTTACTTTCTGAAGATTTGATAGCCTCAGTTCGTTTTAATTAATTATTTTAAGATAGTGAAATATATCAAACAAAACCTTTTGAGAGTCCATCTCACCCCAAGGATAGTACCTAACTTATATGGGTAATACAGCTTATACCAGACGTTACGTCTTGATGGGGTTTTCTGTATTCTACTTTAAGAGACTAAAAAATACAATGAAATTCAAAAATAGCTATTTAAAATAAAACTATATTAAATTGGTCCAAATTTAGCTGCTGTCAAATAAATAATGCAGAAAATCGCACTTTGATTACGTTTTCTGGTTCAACTTAATCGTTTCCCGGTTAATCAGCAGCGAGATGGGCTCTTAGCATCTGATCATTCTAGCAGTTACAATCTACTTTAATAACATATATTCATAAGTCAAGGAATGAGCTCCACATCTGTCATTTTTTACAATTGTGAAAAAAATATGGTGACATTTGTCATTTGGCTACTCAATATTTATATTTCGTGTCTTCTAAAAGTATTAGAAAAGTAGAGTTTTAGAATACATTCCTATTCATTTCATAAATTCACTACCCGAATTCCCCAAACATTAAAATTTCCCCATTAGAAAAATAACACTTCCATTACATGTCAAGCTATATTTCTCTGGTACTTTACTTCTCAAGGGAGACTTTACCATCAGTAAATGTAACGTTTAACAGTCCCATTAATTTGTATGTCCAAGCTAATTTAAGCTGCCTTTGAAATTAAATTTTGTCGTCATATCGTTTAACTTTGTATAAATGGTTTTATGTTATACAACTATTTAAGTTATCATGAAAAACTTCACATATAAACAACTTTCGTAATGTACACTTTGTTCTCATAGATATAGACCTGACATAACTATATGATTTCACCACAAATCTTTTATTATTTTCATTTACAACAGTTCAAACTTTCTTCAAACCTTTTAAAGTAGACTAACTGATGTAGTAAAGGGCTATCCACTCATTTGCTTCTTTTGCATAAGTCCTTAGAAATAAAAAAAATAGTCTTATTTATATAGGAAAGGCCTTTAGGAAAATACAATTTTCCTGCAGCAAAATTGATAACATTTTACTATTTTATTAGCGATATTTTATAGCTATTGATAATATCGATCAAAAGTGACAGCTGCAGAAGATGACCTGATGTATGAATCCATTATTGTAAATCTAGCATATTTTTGTTAGCTGTCAGATATGTTTGTTTATAAGAAAATTGGGATATATTTAATAAGCCGTTAGGAGATCTAATAAAATAACCCAATTTCGAGATTAATTTTACACAAATCCTATATTAATTGTATGTCGGAGAGTTTAATTTGGGGCAAGTAATTCAAACCACTCGTGCGCAAGGCCGTAGCCAGGGGAGGGTTTTGGGGGTTCAAACCCCCTCCGAAATTCTATGAACAAAATATATATGGCTCTATTTATGGTTCAAACAATATCAAAATTAAGATACAACTACAAATTAGGGGGCAATGTTGCCATAAAAACACATCAGATAGCTTCTAAAACTCTTTATCCTTTAGAATTTTTTCTATCTTCCGGCAATTGGGGGATATGCCCACCAAACCCCCCCTGAAATTATTGGCTGGCTACGGCCTTGCTCGTGCGTAGAAGTACAGAAAATATCCACCTAACTTACTGATGCATGATGAATCTTGACGCAGTACACCGTATTTACTCTTGGAACGACATTTGGATACCAAACTTGAGTCGAAACGCCTAAGTAATCATAGCATCGGAATCACCTGGTAAGAGAGATGGAGAGAGAGAGCTGTCAACATTTGTCGAGATAAGTTAGAAGTTGAGATAAATGTAAAACCGTTATTACTGTGTTTAGGGGAGGGGGGTGTGGTACAACGTGTTTGCTTAGAGCCACTGGATGAACTTAGAACTGATGCTTGTTAATATGTAAACACATTAATTTCTCTAGTAATAACGAGTTTTAATTGGCCGCTTCGCATAGCGGATTTCGGTTGTGTGGCCCCCACTAAGAAATATTTAAAGCACCAAGCCTTTGTTTTTTTTACTAAGTGTAATATCACCATGTAGTTCTGTGAATGACAACACAATTCAGAACCGGTTTGTAATATATATATATATATTTATTTAAAGCTCCTTGGAGCACCATTTAATTTCTTTGTTGCTTTTTTTTTAATCGTAATTTATTTACTATCTGTCTGAGCTATACACATTTTAACTAAGCTATTTACAGAGGGAGTAAAAGTTAGGATTATAAAGTAAATGTATCCGCATTTGCATGCATGAATAGTAGGAAAAAATTAGATAAAACACCCTAATGCAACTTCAACCCACCCGTCATCAGGAAACCAGAATAAATTAGCGCAAAATTTAGTCTGCAAGCCCACCGGGTTTTTTATATACTACTTTTTAAAGTTATAGATATGATATTGGTTAGCAACAACATTTAACTTACGGACATAAAATTAGTAGGTTAAGGTTTTAGGGAATGCATCATTATTTGTCTGGAGAGTAGATTAAAATAACTATGCATAAAACCCACTCCAAGTTCCTCCCGTCGCGGGATTGAGCCCCGACGTCTTTGATATTAGTCAGGCAGACTATTAGCGCATCCAACCCTGTTGAGTCTGTCCCACTATCCAGCCCTGTTGAGTCTGTCCCACTATCCAGCCCTGTTAAGTCTGTCCCACTATCCAGCCCTGTTGAGTCTACCACTCTCGCAAGCCCTTTCGAGTCAGGCAGACTATCAATGCACCCAGCCCTGTCAAGTCTGTCACATTATCAATACATCCAGCCCTGTCAAGTCTGTCACATTATCAATACATCCAGCCCTGTCGAGTCTGTCACATTATCAATGCATCCAGCCCTGTCGAGTCTGTCACATTATCAATGCATCCTGCCCTGTCGAGTCTGTCACACTATCAATGCATCCAGCCCTGTCGAGTCAGGCAGACTATCAATGCATCCAGCCCTGTCGATTCAGGTAGACTATCAGTGCAGCATGCCAACCCTATTAGTAATCGCACTCTTGTTCGCCATTATTGTTATATTATTTATTAAAGCAACGACACAAAAGCACCAGAAACATGAGTCAAATAGTAACCATATTGTTACCCTAAGATAGGAGTTTTAAAATCCAAGAACCTTAAAACTAAATATAAAAAGGAAGTAATAGAGATGACATGGAAGAAAAACTAAGCAAATAAATGTACTCGTTATGGGTGGTGAAGCCATTAAAGCCACAATACTTCTCGCACTGAACTGGAGTGAGATTATGTTTATTTTGAACACGCCCCTTGCTTGTTGAAATTGACTCAAGTTTGTGATCTTGTGTTGAGTAAGGTGTGCCCCCTTCAGAATGACATTAACAAGGTGTTTGTAAAGTGTGTCTCTCAGTACTCGAATTGTCTCTGCAAAGAACATAGAAGTATTCTACAAAGACTGGAAACGTGATATTAGAGAAACGTAGTTTTGGCACTGGCTTCAAAGTATTATTTATGTATTTATCTTGCGGGTTAATGTGAACTCTATGAAGCAACGTAATATATTAGCACAGAATTTTAATGAACCCAAAACAATGTAAGCTCATTAAGTCAGCAGGGGAGGTTGTTCTAAAGTGGGGAAGGTATCAGGGTTGTTATAATTTTACTAAGCCCAAAATAAACCACCTGGGTTTTATTTATTTTTTAAACCACTTATTATATTTTGGATACAAATCAATCATCATTTTTTTTAATGGTTGGTCATTCTGTTGAAAACTTTTTGGATCAAACCCAATAATAATACATTGAATTGTATTTGGTGCTATACACAATTTTTGAAATTACAGATTTTATACAATATACTAAGCTATAAAATAAGTTTTAATTTGTTGAACAAAATAATATGTTCAACTAGCAACTCATATGGGATAATATAAATTCAAGGTACCTATACTGTATTAATACTAGAACCTAGAAATAATACTTAGTCAAAAAAGCAAATGAGATAACAAAAGTTATTACCATTTATCTTTAAGTAAAGAAAGTAACAAATCAATTCTTTAGCTGGATTGCCAGTAATTTGATTCATGATCTCCCCATTCCCCTCTTTCTATTCCTTCTACACAAACAGTCTTTTTTTTTTCAACCTGCTAGCTTATGCAGTATTGTTGCCAAGAATTACATTGTTGTATTATTGTTTTCCTTTATTATGTCTCTTATTACTCCTTTCCTTACTATGTTAAAATTTAAAAAAATTTCTCTGAATCACGAATAATTATTATATTTGAATTATTGGTTTAGTCAGATAACATACATAATATCTTTAACTAAGCCACAAAAAACCAATAAAACCCCAAAAAGAACCAAAAATCACTATAAAACCCAATAAAAACCCCAAAAAATAATAAAAACCTACTGTGTTGGGTTTTTTTAATAACCCGTGCTTTTTTCAACCCTGGAAGGTATAGTTCAATTTTCATGGGACAGTTAGAAAAGCTACTAGATTTACTTTCACGCATTCATACTTGAAGTAATCTGATCTTTAGATGAAACAAAACCTTTTTGCAAAATGTGTAGCACAAGGTTATCAACGCGGCGATTTACTCATGCTGCAAAGAATATTTTTCAAATTGCAATGTGATAAAGTGCAATTCAACTACCTAAGAGTAATATTCTGGTAGGAAAAACGTTTTGGAAAATAAAAACATGATTTTTTATTGCGGTCATAAATAATAACATTTTACTATACACTATTCATGTCATTTTATAAGTATTGATAATATTTATCAATAATGAAAACAGTAGATCACATTACCTTGAGTATGAATACATGAAAGTATATATAGTAGATTGTCTAGATGTAAGATAAGGTTTTTCTAAATAAAATTGGAAAGAAGCTTAATGTTCTGTACCAGCCCATAGCTTGGATCTACCAACTAAAAGAATATGTTTTTAAACCATACAAATTGGGTGTTTTGGAAACTATCTCTTAGCCAACCAAGTTATTTATAATCGTGATCTGGTATTGTGTATAAATGTCGCTTATCTTTGTTTTCTTGTTAATCAACACGTGTAAACGATGTCCTTGTTTCAGAACGAGAAGAACCAGATAATGAAGTCAAACGTTTGGTTGAGACTGGTAAGTCAATGGTTATCAATTTACTTTTATGTTTCAATCAAGCTCGTTTCAAAGTTGATAAACTAACCAATCAACAAAATGTTAAGGCTATGAAGGAACGTTTAAAGCAGTGGTTCTCAAAGAGTGTGTCGCGAAATTCACTAGGTGTGCTGAAAAATTCTCGACGTGATGTTATTGATAGCACGATAGCTAAAAGAAGTTTTCATTCAGTTTTATTTTAGTAAATAAGATAAAAATGTTCGAACGATTTCATATATTTATTTTACAGAGAATTTAATATCTTACAATCAAAGAATTGAGTGATAATGATGAATTTGAACTTGTCGTTTGCTAGACAAAAGTTCAATTCGTGGTCGAATACAAGACAAACACACGCAGTTCCTGTTCAACTGAGAGAAGTCTTTCTGCACATGCGCATGTTCAGTCTCCCGCAGTATCATCAATTTGCACGTTCAGTGTGACGCGAGGGATAATAACAAAGAATAACAAAGAATAGTGAGCCGTGAATAACAAAAAAAAATTAGAGCTACTGGTATATAGTGTACTTTTCTTTATAACTAATAAACTAGAAATTGCTATAGCAAGAGCGTTATAAAGCATATCTTTCACCTCTCATGGCCTTTAATTTTTCAAAGGCACTCGATACCTTGGCTCAGTCGGTAGTGTGTCTGTCTTACTGAGTATCTGGTTTATCTAAAATGATCTCACTCGCCAAAATATTTTAAAGATGTAAAATATATATGAATTTATAAAGAGCATACACAGCACATCACCTGCTGACTCTACTTTTACCTATTCGATTATTATCTGAACACTCTATCTATAATAATATATTGTGTCTTGCCGACTCTACGATCAAACGGATTGTTATTGTTGATCACTTTGTAAAACTCTCCAAAGTTACCAAAGTTTAATAAAATAGGCATATATTAAGTTGCCAGCCCTTCCATTGTATTTAGGTTTTAAATTAATCTAATAATACAGACTATCATATAATTATGTAATTAGCTAGCCATGTGTGTGTGTGTGTTTGTGTGTGTGTGTGTGTTTCTACGAAGAGGGACTAAAAGAGTAATATTGGCTTGCACTGACAATTCTCCCTGAATAGTGTAATGGCCCCAGCCCATCCTTGATGATGTGACATATGACTATAAAAATATATTTAGTAGCTTCTTTAGCTGTTATTCACACAATTTCCCATTTTATATGTGTGATTCTATCGGTACTTACGACTTGATTTTTTTGTAAACAATTTTACTAAAACATTTAAGATACTTGTTCAGTTAAGAGTCCCGTTACTTGAAGTGCAGCATCAAATATTCACCCTCACTCGCAAAACCCCCACGGGGGCTAATTGCAGGCAAGCATCGGTATATCCTGGTTATTCATCTTAGGTTCCATGACAAGGATACCTGACAGCCTTAATAAATAATATCCTCTTCATAATACAAGCAGACGTTCGTTCTTAGCGACTGGGAGGTTACGCGGGCGGTATGATCGAAGGGGAAATTTATAATCTTACTTGAAGGAGGCTTGAGACGGAGCGAGAAGGAAATTGACTGCGCTACGTGGGTTTAATTGTGTTATTAAAAAAACACGACCTTGATAAATAATACCCATCTTTAAGAAACGGGGGTAACCGTGAAGTTGGTTACAAATTGATTGATTAAAATAGTCTTATAAGTGGAAAAGGGGAGACGAGTGGTTAGCACATCAGACTTTCGTGAAGGCTGGGGTTCAGTTCTAATCAGACACAGTTAAGAGCTTAGAATACTTTGTAAGGGTTCTACAACTATAGCGTTTATATCTGTAGTTATATACATATTATGTCAGACAACTTAGCTTAGTCGGTAGCGTGTGTATATACTGAATGAAGAGTCCCGGGTTCGATTCCCGGCATGGCCGAAAAATGTATCATTGGTGAAATGTGGGTTTACTCTTTCACGCTGATAAATTAATGGCCGTAGAGTGGATGTTGTGCCTTTCCTAGTCTTAAGTTTGATTAAAAGCCATATGAAGTTACGACAGGCCTAGCAAGCCGGTAGTAGTGGAAAATATATAGCTTGGATAAAAAGACTGACCAAAGCCATAGGCTGTGAACAGTAATGGATGTAAAGTAAAGTTATAATTATGCTAGATGGTGAAATTCATTTCCGAAAAGTTAGCTGGCTAGCTGGTTATCAGTGACAGACTGAAAAGACGATTCATAGCACTGTACTTATAACAGGAATACACTTTTTAATCTCGATGATATTTCATAACAAGGCCCCGATACTTTGTTGGCCATCGTCTAAGGCCCAACCTCTAAATGTTTTTGAGCACCACCAAGGTGGTATCTACTGAAAATAGGCGTGATAAGGAAAAAAATATACTTTTTATAATTTATCAGAAAATGTTCTTCTGTTGTTGTTTTTTCTGGAAAATATTCCATCTACATAAATGGAACAAATTTAATGTATATATTCAAAGTTTTAAAGTTTACACTTAAGTTACATTTATTCCAAGGAGCTTAACGCCAGAAAAGTTATCAAATGTGTTCCAAAAATAAAGCAGGTCTTTTCTCAAATGCGCGTATCGAACACAGCGCTTGGTGCTTGAATGTGTCACTAATATCGGGTCGGCTTTTGACCAGATCTGTTAAGTTAATACTTTAATATCCCAAAAAGCCTTAACAAACACAGGCCCCAATCCCTGGGATTCAAGGATCTGATAATTGTTATCTCTAATTGCCATTATTTGCTTGGATTTTGCTACTGTGTTAATCCGGCACTGGGGTTGCGGATCCGGACAACTGGGCACCGCCATCTGGGCGCTTACGAATTGGGCACTAGGAAGACTAGGTGCCAAGACAACTGAGCGCACGGGTCAATTAAAAAAAGTTAACAAAAAAAGCTTAGGTTAAAAAAAATTCAAAACTTTATAAAATCAGTGGTCTAACTTTATATATATACTCAAATTAAGTTTCCTCCGTTAGTAATTTTTTTTAATACAACTACAAAAATTAATATTTAAGTAAAAACTATTATTACGTTTATACACTGGCGCCCAGTTGTCTTGGCGCCCAGTTTTACCAGTGCCCAGTTCGCAAGAGCCCAGTTGTCCTAGATCGCTGGGGTTGAGTATGTACTGTATAGTTTAGAAAGAAATGTCCTAGTTTTAGTCAACTTATAAGTTGTCTGCTGAATTGATCTTTGTGTATAGAAAGTGCACGTTAAACACGTCATAGAAGAATATTAATATACACTTTGATTATATAAATCTAATGCAAACTAGACAGTGGCCAGAATTAAACTCTAGAAATTACATAAGTTTTTGATGGAGTTGTGATCACATGCTAAGTCTTATTTGATCAGTCACGCCAAATGTTATTATTTCACTATTAAATATATAAGATCGGTGCTAGCTAACAAAAAGTACCGGGTATGTATTATCCCGTCTAGTTATTAGAGTAATCTACTAGAAGCTTAGACGAGCCTGGTTTGTATCAAGGCTGTATCAATTAAGATATTAATTATGTATGTACTGGTTCATCCTTATACACTATTAATTTATATCCAGGGATAAAAGATAGTAGTATTGGGTGTACTGTCTTAAATTAAGCTAAGGTAGGCGTACACTGGGTGAATCGCTCGTCACCGATTAGGAAAATATTCTCGATTTGAGTATATCCCCATTTTCCCTATTTCCATGCAAAATAATGTATAAATGATTCGATTCGATACGATTTGTGGGTCATTTAATATCAAATCAACCAATGAAACATTCATTTTGGAACCTGATTTCATGGATAAATTGATTTTTAGTATATTTTACCTTAGGCCTACTATGAGAAGCTTGAAAAAAATCACATTTTTTTGTCCACCCGTTTTTGAGTTATTGAATTTTAAAAATTGCCTAGTCATCATGAACTTAAATGGCATTTACTATATAATTATAATAGCTAAATACCTGAGAAATTTGTCTTTTTTAGCTTATGAATAGGGCTTTCATTTTATATACAGCTTAACATATTTGTTTATTTTTTTTAAAAAATCATCACTCCTTAAATCTATATTTTGAGTTTAAAAAAAACATTTTTTTTTAATCTTCAAAATATTCACACTTAAAGGTGCATGTGTTGTATCCAATCAGTGCAAATTCCAAGGTGGTATTTCAATGGTATCATACAAAACTTTTTAAAAAATTGTTAACAGTGACAAGAAATTTAACTCTACATGTCCATTTTTCTGCAGTTTATATTGATAAAATTATGTTGTGAAGTTAAATGAATCGAATAAAATTATAATAGATTATTTACGGAGGGGTGTGTGTGCAGGGGGGATTCGGGGGGCGGGGGCCATGTGAGATGGTATTATGTGGGCTATCTTGGCAAAAGAACTTCTCAAAAAATGTCAGCCCTGATGTTTGAACCTGTTTGTTCATGTGTTCTTCCCTCAACAGTAATACTTGGTGAAAGAAAATACCCATGGGGTCTCCTAACTATAGGGTCTCCCAAAGAATCAAAGTCTAAAAATATCTCAAAGCTCAGAAGACAGAAATTGAAATTTTTCAGTCAGGCCTCAAACCAACTAACACTTTATCGATTTTGTAACCATATAATAAATTTCTTATGTGTATGTGTATCTTTCCATACACTCCAGAAACGCCTATATGCCCTAGAATGCTGAAGCTTTTGCACACTTAAAGTATAGACCACGAGATATAAGCTAACAAAGAAAGATTTTCGATTTTTTTATTTAGTAAAAATATAATTATTTTTGTTCAATCTCATTTTATCTACTCTTACAAAATAGCTGATAGAAAGATTTTTATTACAAACAAAGCCCTACCTTCCATGCATGTATCAATAATTTAAGATTAGGTTTTATCAGGTTGGTTAATATTATAACAACCTGTCGTAGAGGTCTAAAACCTAGCATATTGATAAAGCTAAAACCTAATATTTAGATATAGTAATTAAATAGATCTGGTAAAATCCCCCAAATATTTTTAAGATGTTTTCTAAAAATTTCAGAGTTCCTTCCTACCATCTAGAATAGTTTTACCTGTCATATTTTTATTTATCGTGAAATGTTAAGTGTCTACTAATTAAAATTGAAGTTGTGGATCCCCCATTCCCCATTTGACAGCGAGTGTCGTGTGTGTAGGTATGGAGCGACTACCAACTGCAATGGGATGAGGCCGACTACGGTGGCATCGGTGTCCTACGGCTGCCCCCGGACAAAGTATGGAAACCGGACATCGTGCTCTTCAACAAGTGAGTCCTTTCGAACAGAGGGCTTGTATAGGATCTCCTCGCGCATAGCTGTATCTAGAATATTTTTTTACCAGCGGACATTTGGAGCACCTTTTAGAAAATAAAAACATGTATTTTTGCGGTCAAAAATGATATCATTTTAACACATTTATAGTGTTATTTTATAAGTATTGATAGTATCCATCAAAAGTAACCATTACGGATTATGTGACTTGACGTATGACCCCGTGAAAGTAGATCTAATAACTATTTTCTATCTGTCAGCTACGTTCATTAATAAGAAAATTCGAGTATAGTTTTGTAATGCAACAAGAAGTTGAATGTTTTGTTTTAGCCTTATTAAACTTTTTTATATATAATTTCGTGCTAATGATCGGCAGAGTTAATTTAGAGTTAGTGTGTTCAACTGGCATGCTCAAGACTTGATCCGTCCGAATCCTGGCAGGCTGCAAATGTTATATATTTCAATGTTGTTTTTCTTTTTTCTTTTTTTTTTCTTTTTTTTT
>CABFWB010002552.1:58596-70043 GCA_902151455.1 Timema bartmani | reverse complement strand
ATTTTTCCTTAAATCTCTTAGGAGAAATGTTTGCATAGCAATGATCTATCTCCATTTTAGACTCAATAGTCAATATTTACATTTTTTATTGGTCAAAATGTATAAATGAATAATTAAATATCAATACGATGACTTGAAGATCTTCAACACCTTATGAAATATTAAAATTTTAACCAGAAATCGTAATTTTAATACGAAGTGTTGACCCTTGTGGAAGACATTAAACTGTTTGAAAGGCTCTTAGGTGGACAAAGATGCGCCTCTTTTCTCATTGATTATATATCATTGTATATTATGTTATGCGTGTTCTTATGTATGTAGAGTGGTGATGATACAATGTACATTATTCCGTTCAGAAATCTTACGAGTTTATAGAAAGAGAGAGAAAGTCTGTGCGGTGTGCCGTACCATTTATTTAAGTTTGGGCATACATAACATGTCAATATACATTATAATATAGAGGTCAAAAACGTTAATAATGACATTACTTTCTTTAAATTAAAAAGTAAAAATAATAATTCAGAATCGGATGGCATGGAGGATTAGGCGTTCTCAAGTAATTCTTGACTCTAACCCTGGAGGTAGGGGTTTTAACCAATACCGGGTGATTATAGGGGAGTTTACGGCCTCCACAAATCTGTTTCTCAGTGAATTTGAAGAAACTACTGGTGCACTCACTTAAAATTAATTATAATGTTGCCCACTTTCGTGGACTCATGATCTAGGACTCTAGTAATGGCCTAGGCTGTCGAAAACGGGGAGATCGTGGTTTTCCTAAATGGTTTTCCCCTCCCCTCCACGCAAATGAAGGTATACCTCCTCACACCTAACACATTAGCATAATTAGTACATAGGTGTATAGTTTAAATGGATAGTAAGACGCGGTGCTAAAAAATAGTATCGTGTTACCTTAGTTTTGATAGTTTAAAAGTCCCTGTCAATACTGGAGTCTTTTAAACTAAATGTAAATAGGGCCTACGTTAACTATATTGGTTGAATCGGCCAGCCAACCTTGGTATCGGGCTGCTAAAGTCCATTCCCGTAGCTATATCGTTTGGGTGTTCAACAAGTATAAGTAACATTAGTTCGATTCCGGGTGTTGCTAACAGATGTTTACTACGAATGTTTGTAGGTTCGTCCTGCTACTCAATTAGTAAATATCTGAGCACCCTAGATATCGCCTCACATGGACGTTTATGATATGAAGGGTGTTCATAAGGGTGCTAAAAGTACACTTTCTTAACACACATTACCTCAGCACACGGCTCACAAACTAACTTAACCTAAGTATATATATACATGGTACTACATATCCATTACCCGGCCCTAGAGCCTGGATATTTACTAATTGGAAAGCAGGATGAACTCGGATACAAATAAGAGATATATTCGTCAGCACTATCCAGAATCGAAATAGAACTCGTGGTCGATCACTCGACAGCTAGTTATTCGTTAGCTAAGGGAGCCGCCTCGGTAAGCGATAAATGGCCGCGCAAACGTTCAGCTCTAACGCAATATTTAATTCTACCTTTCCTTATTTTAAAATATAATTTACGCCAAAATAAAGTCGAAAGATTCCAACAGGATTTGTTTTCCACAACAACCCTATAGTTTGAGTTTTATTAATAAAAATAAGTGTGAAAATGTGACATTAGTTAATTTTCAAGGACTTTTTCAGAATATTTGCGGAGCTATGAGACTATAATTGATGGGAAAAGGGCTCTAGATTTTGCCTTCCTCTAACAAATACTGTAAGCTTTTGATAGGTTTTCCAAACATTTTAAGATATTTGAGAACTAGCAGTGAGCTTTCCTCTTTATCTTAAGATAAAAATGTATAGTTTTATTTCTCCTTTTTTCTTATTGACATGACAATGGGTGATTGTAGGTGGAGGGTGAAAGGGAGTATAAATTAAGACAGAATAGAGAAGTAATTCCAGAAAATGTCACAGACCATTGTATTTTAACCCTTATGGCCTGGCAGCAATTAATACTTTCTCGCTGACCAAGGCAGCCGTCTTAACAGTTAAAACTATTCATGGTGTGAACATTTCATAAGTAATAATAATAATGATACTGTGCGTCTGGGCTACACCACTCGTAGCCCAGTTTGTGGAAATATTAGCCAGTATTAATGTACCGTTGCCCAAGTGAGGCCCGAACGTACTAATCATACATCCTTTCCGTGGAGGTTCTTTCTATGTCCCGATGAGATTATATGATGGTGATAGGGAGTATGAGGATGGGGAACCAGTTGAAATACTTAAACCTAACTTAAATCTAACTAACCAAACCCTAGTGACCGTTAGGGCGATTCCCCTTTTCGGTAAAAGTAAAGGTAATAATTCACTATTGCTTAAATAAAGTTTCACCTGATCCTAATACTAAACTCGTGCCTGGGTGCAAAGTTGAGGACAAATTTCTCTAAGTCTCTGAGAGGCAGGGTTAATTTTCAGTTGGTAAATGTGTTAATACCGTACTTTTCTAAGGTCCTATTTCCATAGGAAGAACCCTTTCTGAGAGCCACAAAAGCTGCTATATAATTTTACATTTATTCAAACATCAGCTCATGGTATCAGCAGCTATAAAATTTTGATATGTAATATCAATACCTATGAAATAACAATAATAAAATAGTAAAATTGTATTAGTTTTGGCCACAAAAAGAATGGTATTTTCTAAAAGGCTATTCCAATTAAAATTGGACTATATGTGGTCAACATGGATAATCGCATAGAGAGTTTGTCATGGATGAGTGCATGGAGAGTTTACCATAAATGTTTTATCAATCGGCGTTCCCCAACCTCCCATCATTTCTAATACCTCCAAGAGTAAATGTGTTCGTTGTTATGTCCTAGTTCCATTCTGTTGACTACTAGATACGTATTCTAATTAATTATACAGCAACCACAACTGAGTCCAGGTGGGTAGCCAGGGTGAGGCAGTTGGGGTATAAATTTAAGGAACGACATTTTCATAGTTAAAAAATACAATTTTATATTTTCTTTTAATGAAAATCTCTATCCGACCAGTTGAGTTATCGTGGCTTTCACAGTTTTATTTATTGCTCAGTTGCTGGACTTCGTACTTGAATGGAAACAATATGTTTATGTTTGTAACTATGAAATACCCATTTCCACTCCTCATGCCTTTCTTCCTTTACTGTGCTGCCGATTTCTGAGAACTGCAACTAATTTCTCAACCCCTGTCACTTCAACCATTTGTTCTGTTGCTAAATGCTAATTTTAACGTTTCAAACTCAAAGCGACTCTCGCAATAGGTCACATATCTGTCATATAGTGCGCCAAGAAACTGAAACATCGTCAACAGTAACTGAATCAGATATAGGTGTAGAGCCACATACCAGCATATTATAAAGAGAAGTAAGTGTATTTAAGTAGTCAAAAGATACTGATACTTTGAGCAGTGAGGAGCAGGAAAAAACGGCACTGACCGTACCAGATTCGATTCATTGTCATGATGTAGGCTTCTTCGAGTTCGATAAGACATCAAAGAAAGTCATTTTATCAGATTTACTGAAGACATAAATGATCATATTGGGCTCGAAGTAGTTTGAAAATAGTGAATGTCCTTTATTCACGCAAAAAAATCTATTAATTAAATTTGGCTTAAAAGAAAATTGGGAAATGGATATGGAGAAGACGTTTGGCACTCCTAGCTTGTTTATTCTTTAGAAATAAAGGCAGTCTTTTGTTTTTATTATTTTTGCTTTTTCAAACTGACAGTCTTCGTTAAAGCATGAGAATGGGTTCAGTTACTGGAAAGCGCCAGAAAGACTTAACCCCTTTGAAAATGCAAAAAAAAATCATGGCGACTCTTTCACTTAATGGAAGTAGATGGAAATAAATAATTTAGAGAAGAGAGGAATCACTGACAAATAACTTCCAAGCTCAAATTGTAACAGAAAAACAAATATGGCAAGATGTTCTCCACAAAATTTTCTATTGCATAAAAATTAAAGCAACTCAGAACCTTGGATTGCATGGCCATAGTGAATCCATTAGACAGGAAGAGAAAATTAGTACTGGAAATGTCCTTGTATTACTAACGTTGTGTAAAACTAATTTATTCAGGTGATGGCTTCTACTATTTGCCAAAAATTGTCAACGAGAATCCATAAACCCAAATATATTGGCCTCACGTTTGATTCTACTCCAGATCAGGCACATCGAGAGCAAATTGCACAAATAGTTCACTATGTTGATATTGATTTTAAAAAGAAAACAAATTGATGTAAAAGAGTATTTCCTTAGATTTATCCAACTAAAACCAAAGGATGCTGAAAGCATTATGGAAATGATTTTGGACTCATTGGTTTTTAAAAAAATGACATTTGAAGACAGTTGGTCTCAGTGCTATTTCAATGCCACAGCTATGTCTAGTTTCTAAAGTGGGGCTCAACAGAGGAATATTGAAAAAAAATAAAAATACATTTGTCAACTGTGATAGTAATATTCTATAAATTTGGCTGGAGTGCGTGCTGCCTCTCATGATGGTGACTTTTTTTGTACATTTCAGTCACTTTTATTCATTCTTTTTGTGTTATACTCACCGTTGGCAAAAGTTGAAAGAACACATAACATAATTGTCAAAACTTGATTCTGAAACTTGATGGATTTCTAGAGCAGAAGCCGCGAATCCAATTCGTGAATACTATGAGATTATAGTGTAAGTCTTGCAAAGCATGAATGATAGTCAAAATGAGATTGCTAATACAATAAATGATGAAAATCAGGTGCTAAATCGAATCATGACTCTGGCTTTACTTAGATTTTGGCACAATCAAGAATTATTGGCCAGTGAATCGCTTTAAGTGGGGATAAAACTATGTGGTGAATGGGATATTCAAGTAGAAAGACACCCCAGAAACAATAAATAAGTGTCCGATGAAAAAGCCAAGCTTATAGGGATTGCTTCAAAAGAAAAAATAATAAAAATAATAAGAAGGGCTTTTGATCGCCTTCATAATGAAATGGAGGGAATATTTGTCCATCTCCATGATTTGGATTCAAAATTTGGATTTATTTTGGATGTAAAATTATTATTTCTTAAAAAATTTATATTTAGTTTAAATGTAAATTGATTATTGCTTGAGTCAAATGATGACCTAAACATCTTGAAGAAAAGTTGTTTCAACCTTGAACAGTTTTATAGCAATGATATTGACAGTTTTCAGCTTTATGCAGAAATCCTGAATTGCAAGATTATTCTGAAAAAGCTCGCAAATGTTAAGATTTCAAAATCTGAAGAACTCCTCAAGTTTATTGTTCAGTATGAAGATGAAAATGTTTTACCAAACTTAAAGAGTTGCTGTTCAAATATTACTCACAATTTCAATTTC
Source organism: Timema bartmani (assembly GCA_902151455.1). Taxonomy (NCBI): domain Eukaryota; kingdom Metazoa; phylum Arthropoda; class Insecta; order Phasmatodea; family Timematidae; genus Timema; species Timema bartmani. The sequence goes on along the minus strand of CABFWB010002552.1, from coordinate 64,682 downwards.
CAGGTATGAGCGATCTTTTAGCAAGCTAAAATTGATCTTATCCTTTTTGAGAGCTTCAATAAGGCAATAGAGACTTTCTAATTCAGCTTTAATCTGCATTGAACGTGAGGAAACTGAAATAACAAATTTTGATGATATTATTAGTCATTTTGCATCTTCTAAAGTTAGAAGAATTCACTTTTATTGTTAAGTTCCTGATATTTTTTTATAAAAACCAGTAGTATTTTTTTATGTATGCACTAGTAGTGTTTGGAATTTCTAAAATAAAATGGAATTGACAAAGTGAGAAGTAAGTAGATGGGTATAGTTATACAACAATATAACTGGGTTTTTTAATAGTTAATAAAGGTGTATTTTGTTTTTACTATTTTATAACCAGTATTTTAACGATTAACCAACTCTATAACCAATATAACAATTTAACAAGATTGTAACAGAGTGTTTTCAAGGGGTGCCATTTTTTTATCTGTCCTGTGCGCCATCAACCCTCATTACGCCTCTGACTGAGCCCCAAACTTTCAATTAACGATGTAATGAAAGAGGAAAAATCCAATTAAACTATGATAAATGTATTGCCTTTTCCTAGAATCAAACTCGGTTAGATTGACTTATTTTTTAACCATTTATAAATACAAGTATTCTCGGTATTGATGAAAGTGTGCTACCAAATTAAAAGTGGATTTTACCAGGACTGTGGGCAGATTGTCTAAATGCCAAGCTCATTTAGTCTGGTTTGGCTATGACGGAGAGAAAGAGGTTCAAACCCCAGTTTAGAGCATTAAGCTTTTTTTTTCTTAAACAATTTTCAAACGCTTCCTCCATATTGCTGAACCATTAGTCCTAGAGCCAAGTATTAATGAAGTCAAAGAAGATATTAGGAAATTAAAAAAACATAAATCTCCACGTTTAGATTCTATTCAAGCAGCGTTAATAAAGGGTGTTAGTAATAGAAATTCAAAAATTGCTATGTTCCATATGGAACAGTAAATGAGGTATTACCACAAGAATGGAAGGAAGATATTAAAATACCCATTTTTTTTAAACGGGGATAAAACCGAGTTTAATGACTATATATGTATCTCACTACTACCAACATGCTATGAAATGTTATCTAACGTAAGTTTAATGAGATTGACGCCATATGCAGAGGAAATACTTGGAGGTAATCAGTGTGTATTTCAACAAAATAGATCCACTTTGGATCATATTTTTACTATTTGGCTAGTATTAGAAAAAATAGTGGGTATTAAACATGCCGGTTCATAAATTATAAAGGATGACCTGGCAGTCTAGGGGTAAGGTGTCTAAATTCTGTGCTGGGGGTCCGGGGTTCAATCCTCGGTCGCGGCACAGATTTATCTGATTGCCAAACCCTTCCTTCAACTCTGACAAGACGTGTATTAATCACAACTTGTGAATGTGTGGAATGCCAGGCCTCCACCGTGGTTTGGATCCCACGTTAAACTCTTATGTCCTCCATTTCATCTCACAATCACCCTACCATTACACATTAGCGTGAGTGCGTACAACTCGAACGTGTATTAAGACGCGAAGCTAATAATAATAATAATAATAATAAATTATTATAAATTAATTTTAAAAGGCCTACGATTCAGTTAAAAGAGATAAATTATGTGAAATTTTAGTTGAGTTTGGGCTACTTGTCAATTTATTTGAGGTGTGCTTGACTGAAACACTTGGCAGAGTAAGAGTTGGATGTCACTTGTCAGATACTTTCAAAACACATAATGGGTAGAAACAAGGTAATGCACTTTCCACAATACTTTTAAATCTAGCTTTAGAGTATGCTATTAGGGTAATGCAAAAGAGTAGGGAAGAGCTAACATTAAATGGTAAAATCAGGATACGCGTACGATTTAGCTTTGTTGGTACATAGTAAGGAAGCTGTTGCGTGAAACGCAGAAATTTTATTAGAAGCTAGTAAGGAAATAGTATTTTAATCGTTAACTTCTAAATCTAGTATATGATCACATAGATAACAAACATTGGGGACGATAATTTAGAGATTATTACAAACATATCATTTGACAGGGTTAATGGATTTAAATATTTAAAAAGAAGTTTAACTAGCAATAAAGATATTAGATTAGAAATTAGTAAAATAATACATACTGAAAATGCATGCTATTACTCGGTCAATAAGTCGTTGTCATCTCGCCTGATGTCCAGGAAGGTAAAACTCAGAATATACAAAATAATACTTTTACCGGTTGTTCACTACGGGTGTGAAACGTGGTCTCTTACCTTACATGACGAAAACAAATTTTTAGAGTGTTCGAAAACAAGGTGCTTAGGAAGAGATTTGGTACAAAAAGTGATGAGGCTACTTGTGAGTGGAGGAGGTTACATAATGAGTTACATAACCTGTACTCATCACAATACATTGTAAAGATAATCAAATCTCGCAGATTACGGTGGGCAGGACATGTAGCGCGAATGGAAGATTCTAGAACCTTGTTCAGGGTATTGACTGGAAAACCCAATGGGAAGAGATCGTTGGGAAGACCTAGACACAAATGGGAGGATAACATTAGAATGGACCTGAAAGAGAGAGGGTGTAATGAGGTGGACTGGATAGAATTATATCAAGATAGTAATAGGTGGCGTACTTTAGTAAGAGCGGCAATGAACTTTCGGGTTGATGGCCATAGAGTAAGTGGCTATTCAAGTAAAATATCTTAAAATTATATTTAAAAATTAAAAATCGTCAAATATATTTGCTATTTATATTTTTTTTAACACACGTATTACAACCTGTTCGGGCTATACGCATATTATGTAATAAATGCACTAATGAGTCAAGGATGAGGAAGGAATTTAGAAGAATGTTTACCAACATTCACGTGGAGGGAGAATGGAAAACCATTTTGAAAAGACTTCAGTACAACCGAACGGGATTCAAACCTCAGATCTCCCAGTCTTCAACATTCAGGTCTAACACAGCTATAATATTGTTCGTTATCAGTTGTATATTCAATTCAAAAGAAAAATTAATTAAGCTATTTTTGGGATATGAATGAGGAGAACAGTGAGATTGCATCCACATTGTTGTGGCTAAATATGAGAATTCCATTGATAGGTCACAGTTGAAGGATTATCTCCAATACTATCGGCCAGGATTTGTAGCTACTCCATAGTATAAATTATGAAATAAATTTTTTTCAAACATTATTTTTTCATGTAAACAGAATAAAGGATTTTAGATCAATTAAATGTAACTGTTTTTTAATAAATTGTAGTATGCAAGTTGCAAAAGTCACTGTTTAAAAAATTGGTGATTAGAGTTTGTTTCCCACCTTTGCTTCTCTTCCTTGCGGCGAGGTCACGCCAAGAGCACGTTATAATATATGTCGGATAAAACGGAATGCCGGATAATTGGTGGTAGGATAATCAAGACTCTAAATTATCTAAGATATTAGTCAAAAGAAGTATTTCAGCGAATGATCGGAATCTTTGTAGAGGTTATTTAAAAATAATCCCAGATAAATGGTAGACTACGACACAATCGCACAAATGTTCTCATATTGTGTAGGTAGGTCTATTATAGCTTCAAAGAAATTTTTTTTAAATAGTTTTTTAGTAAACTACCCTTAAATAAGTTTTAATCATACATTATCATGTTAAACACAATAATAACGCTTTTTATATTATAAATTTTAAACCAGATTCTTTAAATATATTTAACAAAATTCAAATTTTCAAAACTAAACTATCTTTGATTTACCTTAAAACTATTTGTTATTTGTGAAAATAAAAACGAAGGCCTATTCTTATTTATCGGGAAAAACTATTCACAGATTCTCATTTTGAACCCAATCTTCAAGGTCAATTTACAAAACCTTGAATAATAATAAATAATAATATTTAGCACCGCGTCTTACTACCCGTTCGGGTTATACGCTTAAGTACTAATTACGCTAATGGATTAGGAATTGGGAGGGTTGAATTTAGAGGAAGTGAGCCCGCATTTGCGTGGAGGGAGAGTGGAAAACCATTTAGGAAAAACCTCCCCCAGTTCACCCGACCGAGATTCGAACCTCGATCTCCCCGTCCTCGGCGGTTGAGCTCAACACGACAAGCGCGTTAGCCAACTACGACAAAACCTTGAAATTTTCTATAATTTATTGTGAGTAACCCTTAAATTAATTTACTTTAGATAACTAAAGATACATTATTATTGATATTTAAAATAGTCTCTCGATACCAATTTTGAACCAAATTGCTAAACCCATTTAAATATTCAAACTTTTTAAAAAAAATCATCTGTAAACTACCCATAGCCAAATTTACGCCAGCCCCTCCCCCTCCTTTCCCCCAAAAAACAAATATACAGCTTTATTTGTCATTTATATGTCAAAAACTCCCCAGATATACATTTTAAGCACAATCTTAGTAGCTATTTTCAAAATAATCCGAATTTTCAAAAATCACTCCTCAGTAAAAGACCCTTTATCAAATTTTTACCCAAAACAAAGTATATAGGATTATTTGTCATTTCGCACACTCCCAAGATACCCATTTGGAACCAAATCATTATGGCCATTTTACCAATATTTCCAGTTTTTAAAAATTAGGCATCGGTAAACTACCCATAAATGAGTGTTTAGGAATCAAATAGCCAAAGCTACTATTTATGCATTTTAGTGAGGATCACTCCATCTAGATATCATATTCTGAAAATTGAAAAATGACACCTGGACACAGGAACCGAGCCCAGGACCTTTGGCTTAGTAAACCAATGCTCTAACCACTGAGCTATCCAGGAATCTTCCCGTGCCTAGGGTCATTCTTCACTCATATTTTAAGGCAGAGTCAATGATGGACGTGCGGAAATCGTCGGCTACAAATGTGTTATTTTATTAAGATCACGAGCTATCAGATAACGTAGCCACCTTCAACTCGGTAGTTGGCTTATAGTTATATCATTGGCGTATCAAGCCGAAGGTCCCAGATTCGATTCCCTTGTCCAGGTGTCATTTTTCAATTTTCAGAATAGAATATCTAGATGGAGTAATCCTCACTAAAATGCATAAATAATAGCTTTGGCTATTTGATTCCTAAATATGCAATCCCTTACAATTATAATAATTGTAAAAGTTGGCAGCAATAAGCCAACTACCGAGTCGAAGGTGGCTGCGTTATCTGATAGCTCGTGATCTTAATAAATCACACATTTGTACACGACGATTTCCGCACGTCCATCATAGAGTGAGTGAAGTCTGACCCTGGGAACGGGACGATTCCTGGATAGCTCAGTGGTTAGACCATTGGCGTACTAAGCCAAAGGTCCCGGGTTCAACTCTCGTGTCCAGGTGTCAACTTTTAGAAAATAAGTTTTTACCCAAAAATAAAGATTAATATACAGTGTTAATTATCATGTCCAACTTCCTAAGATACCCATTTAGAACCAAATCGTTAGAACCATTTGTAAAATATTTCAAGTTTTTGAAAATTTTGTCATCAGTAAACTACCAAAAATGAGTTTTTACCCCGAAAAATAATAAACAGTATTATTTGTTATGTCAAACACGACCAAGATATCCATGATTCAGAGGGTACATACAGTACTTGTAATATAGTGCGGATGGAATTCATCCGTAATTGTTTTTGAGAAGGAATGATTAAAAATAAAAGTAAAATCATTGAATTAACTTCCAAGTTGAACATTTTATTGGAATGAATAAATTTCTTTTTTTTAACACCAAGTCCTATTATACGTTCAGGTTATACTCATATGTAGGGTCTACTAACTACGCTGGAGACTTGAAGGTTAAGAAGGTTGAATTTAGAGAAAGTGTACCCAATTAAATCATTAAAATAATGTTCAGCAGTGGTGCGCCAGATTTCATGGGGGGGAGGCCTCACCACATCCCCAAGATCGAAAAAAAGTTTAAAATACATATAAAGTACAATTATTATAATATGGAGCAGTAAAAATGTTTTTTTTAATGCATTGGTTAAATTTTAAGAGAAGGCTTACGACTTGATATGCAAATTTGTATATAGAGATGCATTAAAAGTAACCCTGAAATTCTTACAGTATATGAACCTCGCCCCCCCACTAC
>CABFWB010002552.1:44487-58119 GCA_902151455.1 Timema bartmani | reverse complement strand
AAAAAAAAAAAAAAAGCTTCTCTGTTGGTTTTTTGTGTATAAAATGTTCTCCATCCGCTAGCGTCATTTTTTCTTACAATACTGAAATCCTTGTTATGTTTTCCTTATTTTCCACCTTCTCTTTTCTCTCTTCGTATCTAAAGGGAGAAAAGCTTCCCTGAAGTAATTTACACATTCTTGGAATGCAGAACCGTAACGACCACGAAAAGTTTCTGGTAAAATTTGAAGGAAAACATTTTAGTGATGTTGAGTTGAGTTGGGAGTCGGCCAGAGTGGTTTATTCTTCTCCACCAATAGATGGCAGGATTGTGGCAGCGATGGTTGGTACAAATTGGTACTGTACTGTAAGGTTGGTATACTGGAAGTATGATTGCCATTAGATGGAAGGTTGTTTTTTTTCACGTCCTACTACTAATCCGGGAAAAACCACCCTCTCGATCCACTCGGCTAGGATTTGGACCACAACCACCTCGGCAGCAGTAAACAAAACCATACTATCTTGATGTTTATACCCCGTGCCCACCGTTGTGGACCGAGGGGAGGTAATAGGTATATTTACATATAATTAATTTAAATTAGATTAAAAATGATACCTAGACACGAGAGTCAAACCTGGTACCAAGTGTTAACTTTCAACTGATTTAAATTTATTGTAATTATGTCCACCTATGTACAGACATATCTGTACTAACTTCGATTTTCACCTTGTGTCTGTATATTCACTTTAAAGTCAAGTTATAATAGCTACTTTCAAACGCAGGTATCACTTTTGGCAGATAGTATCAAAGCAACTATAATATTGACTATATTAATAGAAATATTAGAATCGGTGAGCTCTTGAACTATACGTCAGTATCATCTGGTCTAGTTGGTCAGTGATGGAAAGCTTAGGGTTTGAATCCCGGCTTGGTGTGCTGAGAATATTTTTTCTTGAATGATTCCCGCCCTCCCTGCACGCAAATTCGGGTTCTCTTTCCCTTATTATAACTTCTTCGTCGGTTTGATTAATTGCTAATAACCCATACTGGTAGAAAAATGTAGCTAAAAAAATTAATGATGATAATATTATATTTGGTAATGCTGGCACCAAATATTTATATGACTATCTAAACTTTTCACCCTTCTAAAGGTATAAAATGTCTTGTAATTATTTTCTTGAATCAAATTAGATGATAACTGAGTGATATTACAAAGTAAAAAGAAAACCATTCTAAAATATGTGTTATAATTAGGTTGAGGTGTGAATACACCTTGAGTTAAACTTTGTATGTTGCTAGTTTTTATTTTAAAAATAATTTTGGTTTAAAAAAATCCAATATTGCTTCAGAAACAATGTTTATTTAATTTTATTTATACATATATACTAATTTCAAAAGTTCTTGAATATCTGTCATGATCATTGCAAGATTTGAAAATGAAACTTTTTAAATGACGTGAAATGTTTCCGCTCAAATTTCGTAATGCCCATGAAAGATGTTAAAGAACTGTAGAAAACTTAAACATTACTACAAAGCCAATTTTTATTTTGGCTATAAAGTTTTTTTGTTATAAGAACTACAAAAATACTCGCCTTCCCTTTCACCTCACCTTAACATTTACTTATAACTCAATGGAACCTCGTTTTTTTGTGGGTTTTTTTTCTATTTCTCTGTATGTCCGCATTGCCTCTTAAGCTTATGTGTTTTTTTACGACACATCATAAGTTAAAACATTTCCTACCAGGAGAGTTGGTTCCTAGGTTTGCACTCCTGACTTTCACCCCGAAGTTAGGGTTTCGACTCGTTCCAAGTGCCACTCAGATTTAATGGGGCAAGTTCACAGTAGGTTGTTCATTCTCTTTCCAGACAAATTATTGTGTATCCCTTCTTAACCACCCTTCTTAGCCTTATTTTATTAGATTAAGTATAGAACATCCCCATAAATTGAAAGTGTTTTACTATTTTTTTATTTTTTTTATTTAGCACCGCGTCTTACTACCCGTTCAGCTTATAGGCATGCACTTGTTTTACTATTAATAAATTTGTCAATTAAGTATATATTAAGTTATTTATTAAAAGGATTGTGAAATAAAGGAGCATATGTGTGTAAAAGTTAAATTCTTTTATTCGTTGTTTAAAAAACTGTCACCACCTTCAGAAGCTATTTAGTAGGCTTACATATTATAAATCAATATAATTTAGACTTATAGACTAGTAACTTACTAATAGTATGTACCAAAACCTTTAATTTTGAATTTCAAGTTTAGTTTTTAGACCCTAAATATGTTAGCCAAGATTATAATTATAATTATTATTTATTTTAATATATAATCTTAAATGTATTATACAAGCTTATATAAAGAGAAAGGAAGGTGAAAATCCACAGTAATAAATGACACTCCCCTAATGCATTTGGCCAAGATTCGAAATTGGATCTACCGGTCACCGTAATGTCAGGATCACGATCAACTTGACGTTAACTTAACGTTCACTTATAATAAGAGTTGTCTTGGGAGATCTTTCACGTTACGTGAACTATAAGTGAAGGGAATCGCGTGATCTAGCCAGCCAATCACGTTAATACTGCTATTTACTACTTCGTCTGTTTCGCAAGTATCGTTACTTCATTTGTTTATGGTGTATAGAAGCTAGATTTTGCTTTTACATCATGATTGACGACGAGTATATCATCACACTAAAATAGGAAAAGTAGAAAATACTAAAAAAACTTAAATTCGATACAATTAGTTTTAATGATAAATATTGTATTGCAATGTAATTAAATATATCAAAAGTAAACAATACATATAGTCACAGATAATACTGTTAACAAATAGTACATATCACAGATCATCATTTATGCTTTCGAATGCTGATGTATGGCTCAAGCTGTTACGTTAAGTTACGTGAATCGTGATAGCCCACTAGTTTCTTTACGATAAGTGAACTATATGTGAACGTTACGGTAAGTTAAAGTTAAGCTGATCGTGATCTCGGCATCAATCTATAGTCAATTACGAGTAGCACGTAGCCAAGAAGAGGGGGCCAGCGGGCTGTAACACCCCCTCTCCCCCTTCAATATAAATTAATACTACACATAATTAAGATTAAAATGCATATTTTTAAGATAAAAAAATAAAGATGTGCTATTAATGATTTGTATGTGTTTATAATATTATTTATAAATCACTGTAAGCTTTGCTTTGGTAAGAACACGGTAAGGACAGTATGTCACAAAAGTTAATAAGACTGTACCTGCTTCAGTGGCCACGTGGTCTAAGGCAGTGGTTCCCAAAGTGAGCGGTGGGATTGCACAGGGAGGGGGGGGGGGCGCTAAGTTGCAAGGTGGCGGTAAGGGGGCGCTAAGAGGCAAAAAGGTGGTAGAGGAGCACTCAAGCTGTTTGAGTGTGTTGTTTATTTATATTTGACTGACCAGCAAATTACCTTCCTTGCTTCAATTTCTTCCTCCCTTTCCAAGGTCATGTTGCGCGTATACCCTCCATTCTTTGGCCATGTCATGCGTTCTCACCCCCTCCCCGAGACTACGTCACACGTTCTCCCTCCCTTCTTGAGCCACGTCACCAAACCAGTATATCACATTTTGAGAAAGTGTCGAGCTATGTTCTTGTTTCTTTGTTGTCTCCTCAAGATTTTACTGATAAGTCCTGAACAAAATAGTATTGAGTATGATATTTATGTTCCTGTGTTATAATTTATTCAACATGTTAATTATGAATCGAGATTAGAAGCTACAAACGTGTTATTTTTGTTGTGTATATAAATAACTGTGTAGCAAAATCATTTTAAAAAGGTATATAAAAAACGAAAATAAATGTAACTCTGAATTCATCTTTTTTTTCACGTTAGTAATCATTCATATATATATTATTGAAACAAAATTTAATGTTATTGCTGTAAATTTCTGGAGGAAGCAACAGAAAAACACTTTTTTAAATATAGGCCTACAATCTTTTTGTTTTAATAGAAATGGCAGAAGCAGATAAATCAAAAAAGAAAAGTATACAATATAGTTTGGAATATTTTAGGTATGGATTTATACCTGCATCAACAAACCAGCAGCTACCACTATGCCTGTTATGTGAAAAGGTATTTTCTAATGAGGCCATGAAGCCTTCCAGACTCATTAAACATTTAAATAAGGCACATCCTGACACGGCAGATAAGAACTTAACTTTATTTCAATCACTTCGTGAAAAGTTTCAAAAGCGGCCAACATTGTTAAACATGATTCGCAATAGTTTACAACAACAAAACTGATGGTTTGCGTGCATCATACAACATTTCATTTTTGATTGCTAAGTCTGGAAAGCCACATACAATTGGTGAAGAACTCATCCTTCCAGCGGTTAGTGAGGTTCTGAATACATCACATGATATAATAAAGATGATTCCTCTCAGCAACAATTCAGTGCAAAGACACATAGATGAAATGGCTAAGAATGTGAATGATCTACTGTGCAACACACTAAGGACAACAGAAGTTGCATTACAACTGGATGAGTCAACTTTGTCATGCAATGAATCTTTACTTCTCGCTTATGTGCGTTTTATAAAAGATGAAAGTTTGGCTCCAGAGTTGTTATTTGCAAGGCAATTAAAAACCGATACTAAAGGAGAGTCAATATTTCATGTTGTTGAGGAGTTTTTAAAAGAAAAGGAAATTCCACTTACTAAGTAAACATACTTGCTTGTGCAACTGATGGGACACAATCAATGATTGGTCGCTACAGTGGGTGTGTCACTTAGTTGAAAAAGCAGTGCCAAATATATTTACCATTCACTGTGTCATTCATCGCCAACAGCTGGTTGCAAAAAATCTCAGTGGACGCCTACACAATTCATTACACACTGTTATTACTGCAGTGAGTAAAATTAAAGCACATGCTCTCAATGATCGACTATTTAGGGAGCTCTGTGCTGAGAATGATGAAGACTTTGAACGTTTGTTGCTTCACACTGAAGTTCGTTGGCTATCTAAAGGAAACTGTTTGGGAACCTTTTTGACACTGTTGTGGAATATTTTGAAGAAACGAATGCTTTGCTCAGTAATGAACTCAAAGAAATCAAACCTAACATTGCTTATTTGTCTGAGATATTTGCAAAGTTTAATGAAATAAATTTGCAGTTGCAAAGCAATAACACCAATGTTATTAAAGCCAAATCTGTCGTATCTACATTTATTGCAAAGTTAACTATACTGAAGCGCAATATAGGCCGTCACGAGCTATACCAATTTCCGAGCTTGTCTGAGCTAGAAAAGAAAGTCGGGATACAAGATGACGATCTGAAAGTTCTTTGTGACCATTTGGATATGCTGCATGAAGATATTCCTGATCGATTCAAAGATCTTGTTATGATGAAAATTCCAGACTGGGTACTAAGCCCATTCTCAGATATTGAATAAGTTGAAGCATTGGAGGAATAACTAATTGAGCTACAAAATGACATTGAGCTGAAGCCAAAGTTTAAGAAATCGTACCAGGAATTTTGGTTACAGAAGGAAATTCCTGATCACTATCCTGCACTATTAAGAGTGGTTAAGAGGCTCCTGATTGCATTTTCAACATCGTATTTGGTGGAACGTGGTTTTAGTGTGGTCAGCCTACTTCTCTCCAAGCAAAGAAATCGACTCCATATTACTAAGCATGGCGATTTAAGACTCACGTTAAGTGACATTAAGCCAGATATTGGGAAACTAGTATAGTTTTATCAAGCTCATCCATCACATTAAGAATTTACAGAATAGTGATGTACTCTACCTAGTTACTCAATGTGGTATCTAATAATATGTAGTATTTAATAACTTTGAAAAGATGATCACTGGATCGAGCTCATCAATCATAATCATCAATAATTAAATAAACTTAAACAATATATTTTAATTTTTAATAAATATTCAATTAATAATTGTTCTATCCTTGAATATTATTGCTATTTTATTCATAGTGGGTCGTTGGAAACCACTATTATGAATATTGATTTTTTAGAGTAAAGAATAGGGGGCCCTGGGCATGAGATTTTGGAACCAAAGTGACTAAAAAATGTTTGGGAACCACTGGTCTAAGGCATCACTCTCGTGTATACTAGATTGCTGATGACAGGGAGATCGTTGTTCGAATCCTGGTCAAGTGTGCTGAAGATGTATTTTATCAAATATTTTTCTACTCTCCCTCCACGCAAATATGCTTACACCTCCTCTAAATTCAACCTTCCTCGTCCCTATCTCATCATATCATCTAGCAGAACGACTACAAAACACATGTGTTCGATTTAACCCAAAACTTCATGACCATATTTCTAAATAAATTTATAGCCAAAGCTATTATTTATGCTTATTAGTGGGAATTACTCCATATAGATATTATATTCTGAAAATTATTAAATTGTACAAATGGCAGCAAAAAGCCAACTACCGAGTCGCAGATGGCTGTGTTATCCTAAGGCTCGTGATATTAATATAATCACACATTTGTAGCCGACGATTTCCACTAAGTCCATCATAGACTCTGCCTTAAAATATGAGTGAAGAATGACCCTGAGCACGGTACGAATCCTGGATAGCTCAGTGGTTAGAGCATTGGCGTACTAAGCCATAGGTCCCGGGTTCGATTCCCGTGTCCAGGTGTCATTTTTCAATTTTCAGAATATCATATTTCTAAATGTTTTAATAAACTGGGTTGGTTAAGAATAAATGAAAGGCGAAGGCTACACTTATTCGTATTGCTTCACAAAATCTTATCAACATCTCAGCCTCACTACCTCTCCTCACGGTTCCTATTTCTGAAGGATAAACACACCAGTGCTAATAGATCAGAATTCACTCTACAGATGTCTATTCCCATACATAGCTCTCAAACATATGCTCGTTCTTTTACTGTACTGGCATCACAGGCCTGGAACGAACTGGATAACTCAACTCGTCACCTTACATCTAAAATTCTCTTTAAGTGTGCGGTTACGCAATTTATATTGTCTAATAAGCTAAACTGAGCTATTGAAACCAATTGAGCTTTAAATGAACGTATGAATGAGCGTGTGAATGTTTTTCTGCTTATTTGAATATTCCTTTATTAAAGTTTGTTTTTCAATAATTGTAATAGTTTATGTTGTATTCAACGCTGGTTAAGTGGAAGAAAAGGCTAACGCCTTAACTTCGCCAGATAAATAAAGGTCATTATATTATTATTAGGTGACCTAGTGGTCTAGAGGTAAGGTGTCAGACTTCTGTGCTGGGGCCCGGGGTTCAATCCTCGGTCCCGGCACAGATTTATCTGATTGCCAAACCCTTCCTTCACCTCTGACAAGACGTTTATTAATTACAACTTGTGAATGTGAGGAATGCCAGGCCTCCACCGTGGTTCGGATTCCACGTTAAACTGTAGGTCCTTTATTTCATCTCACAATCACCCTACCATTACACATTAGCGTAAGTGCGTACAACCCGAACGGGTAGTAAGACGCGGTGATAATAATAATAATATTATTATTATTATTACTATTATAACCTGAACAGATATTAAGACGCGGTGCTAAATAAAAAATAGAATAATAAGACTTTATTTATACATTTTTATAGTTCAAGTCATGTAACTTGCAAATGTCACTTTTGATAGATATTATCGATACCGATGAAATAAAAATAACATCATATAAAAACGTTATCAATGTTAGTCACAAAAAATTAAGTTTTTTTTTTCTAAACTGCCGCGTTCTTACTGAGCAAGCAATGAGCTGATGAGCTGTATGTCCTCTTTCCAACAACTCTCATCACTCACCCTGATAATTTAACGACATGTAGCTAACCACGTCACTAAAGACATGATTGCGTGCTTTGTATCCTGTTTCCCTCCTCTCCCCTAACAACCGTAACCATTCTCTCCCTGAAACTGATTCCTAGACATAGAGCCTCTGTTTGTGAGCCTAGCACCTGAAACCATGTGGTCAACAGTGCGTCATGGGTCAACATACAGCGTGTGAATTACTGCGACACTCAAGCAGAGTACACGTGTGAATCGAGGTTTAGTTTACTGTGAAAGTCTCGTTTTTGGACGATTGGCGCTGCTAGCATAACTTACAAAAATAATTAATACCCGCAGTGTTTTTGCGAGATCTTAGTTGCAGCCTTATAATATAACTATGGTATGGTAACATTATAATAATTAAAAAACAAGTGCTAGTTAGAAAGTCGGCTTAGCTTCACGCTCGTATGGTTTAGTTTGTCGGTGAGTGGGAGCTCAAGAGTTGAATTCCGGCCGGGTGTATTGGGGGTGAATTTTCACAAACCGTTTTACCCTCTCCCCCCGCGTAAATAAGGGTACATTTTCTATACAATCTACTTATGCCAATGGATTAATTAAATGCGCACTACCAGGTCGGGAACTAAATATCTGTTAAAATATAATTTAAACACTAGGATTAGAGCTCCTGTAGTTATCATGTGGTCGCGATGGTGTCAGAAATTTAAGTTTAGGATAAAACCCTGAAAAAGGGTTTAAAATAGGTAAGAAACCTTGAAAAAGTTTAAGCTACTTTTTATTGAGAGAAAACATACAAATTAGACTTTTAATTAAATTGAAAATCAATTAACCAAGTTTGTGTTTTATGTTGGATTAAAATCGCATGTTTTCGCTTACACACACTACAGCTAAAAATATAATAATTATTATCATAAAAGCAAGCAGTAAAAGCATAATGTATCAAATGAAAGGTGGGCCGGGCGGACAAACAAGGGGCTTATTTTTTGGCCCGGGTAATGACTCGCGTTGGCATGGCAACGGACGGATGTATCGGCTCGTTCGGGTGGCGACAGTCTTGCTCGAAGATCAAGGGAGCTCTGTTTAGGGAGCGAGTGCATCATGTTTTATAAATGAACGACTGGCTTTCAAAAACAGTTGAACTGAACTGATTGTCTTTGGCGGGAAGTACTGGTTTATTATGCTCGGCGTCTTAGTTTGTATGTATGACTACTGAAATATGTAAACACCATATTTCTTTAGTTTGAAAAAAAAAACCACGCCAAGTTCCCATATCTGATATAAATTCAAATAACTTGGTAAAAAGTAATTCGATTTCATTTAAATATGAAGATAATGCTGATCGATATAAATTGATCAGATTTTTTATTTTTTTTACTAAATTTGTTTGCACCGTGTCTTACTTCTGCTAGCGGGCCATCCGCATTTAGCTATATTAATGGGATGGAGATTTAAAAAAAGAGAAAATTGAGAGGAAATGAACCTGTATTTGGGGGAGATTGAGAGACCATTAGGAAAAAAACGCCTAAATTAAAACCCCACTTCAAAGTCACCATCAATCCAGAGCAGGTGATGTTGACACCTTAGCCTGCGTGCCCTCCGATGCAAGTTTTACTATATTAAATGTTGCTGTCTCTTTCACTTGTCAATTATTGACACGATTAGGTTAGCTTGGATCTTATAAGGGCGTGGCCTGATCCCAGCCGACATCAGAAGTGTTTTTAACACACCGAGGTTTTCCATTCTCTGTCAAGATGAATGCAGTCGACTAAAAGACAGCTTACGACATATCTTTTATTTGGTTATATAACTTAATTAATTATTGACAATATTGGTAAGGTTGTCTCATGGTGACCTTGGCCTTTTCTGACAAGTGAAAAGGGACTAAAAACACGGTTTAGTAATCATGTACGTCACAAATGTCAGTTGTCAATTTGGCAAGTGAGGTCAATTAACATCATTTATAAAGTTTGAAGAACATAGTTTCGAGGTTCATGAATATTAAACTATATTTAACGACTTGTAAAAGGTCTTAAAGGTCAAAGTTACCATAAATAGACCATTCTACAGCTCATTATCAAAATAAAAATCTCCCTGGCAAAAACCGCAAGTGAGCTATAGCAACCGAGCGTCCGCCACCATTAACGATGATAGTCCCAACATTTGCAGATATAGGTTGTCATGTAGTCAGCACAAGGAGACCCCTAGCTGTTAATCTCAGTTTTCTAAACAGGAGCTGCTACTTCCTTATTAAAGTAGCTCCTCGTTTGTCCTCACGAGACTGAGTTTGATTCCGTTCCAGATTCACTGCACCACAGATAGATTTTGGAAGAGCCAAGGATCGAACCTAGGACCTTTGGATCTGTGGTCTAATTTATCAAAGTTATATTCAGTATTGATGGATTATTCTGTGTGAAGTATCATTCAGTTTCTTTACAGTGCAACACTTCCTACTACCTCTTTGAACAATCCACCAATCCCTCAACTAATCTAAAGACACAACGTTGAGACTTGATTAATTTAAATCAAGTACCATCATTATCATGAAGCAAATTATGGGAAAACAACAAACAAAATTTCGATTTCCAGACTCTCGGGTCAGAGCTGGGCTGATTGTGCCGTGTAAAAGTCATACTCATTTTTGTGTCACATGTTAATAAATCAAATCCTATAATATTACCTGGTAAAAAACTTGACAAAATTTAACTCAAATTTACTTCATGAATTACATTTTTGAGAAAAATCTGAATAGTAGTAAAATTTTAATCCTGATAATAAATTTATTTCTTCGTTGTTCTATTGCCAAGTCTTTTTTTGTTAACGCTTTCGCGGTTTATTGTGAAGCAAGAGAGATTATTAGTGACTAGTACTCGGAAAGTCAAGATAAAATTTCCTATCTTAATTTATTTCACTTAAATTCAATGAGTTTTTAGAGATAAAACAGTGAAATCAAAAAAAATGACAATCTATAAATAATATTAATTAAATTCATGGTGATTTAGTAAGGAGAGTTATGATATTAATTAATTGAAAGGAACGCCTAAGAATAAGTTATTAAGAGGTTTAAATGAATATAGAAAATCAAGTAAATACTTATGCAGTAACACTAGAAAACATATGAGATTACCTAGGTTATATGGTGAATTGAAGCAAAGAACCTTAAAAATATAGATAATAAATAGTGAAATAAAAATTGTCAAAGAATAAGTATAACACATCATTTTGTAAGACCACATATTGAATAAAGTATTATAAAAAATTGATAATAGAATCAGTTATATTTTGTGAAAGTGAAATGGAGTAAATATAAAATAGGACAATTGAATGGGGTAAAATACATTCAACATATTAAAATTATAAAAAAGTATAAGTATTTACTTGATTTTCTATATTCATTTAAACCTCTTTATAACTTATTCTTAGGCGTTCCTTTCAATTAATTAAATCTATAAATAGTTTATAATAATATTCTTATGTTGAAAATTTTAATTTTTATGTTGGAATAGTTTTTCTATTTGGTCATTATTTGTAAATTGTCTAGAGAGAAAATCATGAAGGCATCTATGAATCTTCCTGAAATGTTATAGATAAAAAATAATATTGAACCCTGAGTAAATTGAATATAAGAAACCATAACACCAGTGGGCCCGCAGAAAAAGGCATCATCATGTATTGTCCATCTTGGAGAAAGTCGGGGTTCGAATCCCTTTTTGAAGTATTGAATGAATTTCTGCACAATTGTTTTCCACTCTTCCACCCCGCAAATAAGGGTGCATTTCCTCTCAAATTAAATCCTAATCTTCTCAACACTCTCATAAATTTAAAGATACGGGTAGTCAGGGTGGAAACAGTGGAGTTTATGCAAATACTGGTATTTCTTTTTAAATACAAATACCCATTTTATACTATATTTTTAGCTTAAATTGTCTACGTTTCTAACCATTTGGTTTTTACAGATTTGTTTTCGCCGCATTTTAGTACAAGTTAGGGTTATCCACACACAATAATTACTCTAGTTTAGTAGGGAAGAAGCATGTAGACTTTTAGATCAAATTTACCCAAATTAGCGTGGAAGAAGAGTGAGAAAACACTTAGGAAAAACCTCAGTTAGCCAGATCGGGATTCGAACGCCGATATTCCTGTTAACAGCAATCAAATCTAATACAGGAGTGGAGCGTTAGACCTAGCGATCACCGATGCTGTTTATAGAGATTTAGGTGTACTAATAAATATTTGAAAATAGCTATGTCGTGCATGTGGATTAAAGCAAGACATTATGCCATGACAACAGATTGTATGCATACAACCCAAACGGGTACTAAAACATGGTGAAAACAAAAATAGATTGTACAAGAGAACTTTCGCTTATGTTTTACTGAGTTGTGACTGTTGAATTGTGTTTCAGTGCTGACGGTAACTACGAGGTACGCTACAAGTCCAACGTGCTCATCTACCCGAATGGCGAAGTCCTCTGGGTTCCTCCTGCCATCTATCAGGTAGGCAACTGGTCACAATCCTCGTGGCTAGATGGTCCGAGTTATCGACTATAAGCCTTAGGCGGCCTTTGTTTTGATTCCGGGTTTTCATGACTGATATGTTTAATCTTTTTTCACTGGCTCTTCATGGGTTCCACTTTATAAATATCTAATAGGCATTTTTATATATTACATTTAGGCCTACGGTAAATGTTTGTAAGCTATACATAAATTTATTCATTCCGTAAGAACGTTCGAATTTACACTCAGGTTACGTTTTCTAAATTGTAATTAATATAAAAATTATGTTTTCATTCTTTTATAAAAGTTTCATTCTTGAGTCAAGTCAAATTGTAAATGAATGTATCTCTCTACTGCGCATGCACTTGCACTTAAGTATCTAATAAAATAGAAAGATGGAGTTTTCCTTTGTTACTACAGTAGTTTTACTAATATCAGCCATTATTGTAGGAAGGGGTGACCTGGCGGTCTAGGGGTAAGGTGTCAGACTTCTGTGCTGAGGGTCCGGGGTTCAATCCTCGGTCTCAGCACAGACTTATCTGATTTCCAACCCCTTCCTTTACCTCTGACAAGACGTGTATTAATTACAACTTGTGAATGTGAGGAATGCCTAGGTCCTCCATTTCATCTCACAATCATCCTACCATCACACATTAGCGTAAGTGCGTACAACCCGAACGGGTAGTAAGACGCGGTGATGATGATGATAATAATAATAATAATGATAATAATAATAATAATAATAATAATAATAATAATAATAATAATAATGGTTGTAGGAAACTCATGTAGCAGTAGGAACACAGTCATGATTAAATACGAATAAGACCTCGTGTTGATGGTTTGAATTAATTTACATCAAAGAGTCGATTATCTTGATATAAGTCGACTGTGTCAAAAATAATCTGACTATATCACACACGCGAACTGAGTTAAATGCCCACGTAATCAAGTGGGCACTAGAGAGCATCTTGTTAATTTGGTGTGTAGTTGATATCACATAGACAAAATACGTTCTTTGAAAATTCCAACCTTCATATGATCTTTAAGTTGGTCGGGGTAGGAGGTATATTGAGGGTACTCAACCCCCATCCTCTCCTTGATCTTTAAGCTACTATTAATCATATATTTTGATATTACTCCTAAATACCTAGGCTAGTTGGAGTCTTATAAAATGTATAACACCTACAGGCCTAATTATGTTTATGATAACTTTAAATTCCTTCAAGAGGTATTTAATGTTAAAATAAAATCCTCTGCAGCTGTTGGGGGGAAGCAGGGCTTCAACATGAGTCACAACAAATAGTAACCTCGCCAAATTAATTATTTGAGTACAACCCTTAAGTTTAACTTGCTCTTTATTTCATATATATATATATATAT